>JARVLU010006570.1:0-10755 GCA_031762415.1 Simpsonichthys santanae
TTTAATTGCAAATGAAACATACATTTAATAAACAGTTTGTTTCTCTCTGAAATCCTCTCTCTGCAGCTCGCTTGCTTCGTGTGTAACAGACATCTGTTTCCAATTTAGTTATCCAGCGTCTGAGTACAGTAGCCCCATTGTACTTGGTTAGAGGCCTAAGGGCCTTTAATTCTTGTGTGTGTGTGCTTGTAAAACTCCAGCTCTGAGGTGTGTGCTTGTAAAACTTCAGCTCAGAGGCCTACGGGCCTCTTTTAGGGGCAAGCCTCTGTGTTTGTCTCCATCAGAGTGTGTGTGCGTTGGTATGTGATATGTGTGCTCCTGTTTGCATGTCCCTGTGGAAAGGAGCAGAAAGAAAGGTTTTGACTTTATTTCTCTGCGTTTCTCATCACTCAGTTAAACCTTAGAACCTTAGAACCTTCAATTTTCTGATTCCAACAAACATAAAACCTGGTTTTAATGACACGCAGTTGGTAGGGTTGCCACCTCAGCGACAATGTTGCTGGATCAAGTCTTGGCTGGTGGACTGTCTGGGTGGAGTTTGCATGTTCTTTCCGTGCATGCATGGGTTTTCTCTGGATACTGCGGTTTTCTTCCCACAGGCTAGAAGCATGCATGTTGTGCTTATTGGTAACTCTAAATTGTCCCTAGGTGTGAGTGAAAGTAAGAATGGTTGCTTGTCTCTATGTGCCCCTGTGATGGACTTGCGACCCATCCATGGTGTAACCCACCTCTCACACAGTGACTGCTGAATATGTGCACCAGTGAACCCCACGACCCAAAAAGGAAGAAGCAGATAAAAGATAATGAATTGATGGATGGATATTTACCAAGTCATATAACATGTTTGTTCACAAGGTGAAGCAATAGAAAAAGCCCATCTGGCAACTGTTTTTGTATTTCAAACTAACTAAATTAAAGTGCTTAGCTCTCTATCCTCACTGCACAAAAACATTACAGATATTAGCTAGTTAATATCCAGCAATGCTGCCACAGAAAAGTGCAATATCCCAACATGCCTCTGTATTTCTCATCATCACCTCTGTCTTCCTTTATGCACTCATTACATTTTGATGCAGTGGTCCCAGCTGTTAATCGTGAATACCATTTAGTTCAATATAAAACTCACACTTTATACTATTGATTTAGTATGAGCACCTGC
Source organism: Simpsonichthys santanae (assembly GCA_031762415.1). Lineage (NCBI taxonomy): Eukaryota > Metazoa > Chordata > Actinopteri > Cyprinodontiformes > Rivulidae > Simpsonichthys > Simpsonichthys santanae. The sequence continues at coordinate 1,160 of JARVLU010006570.1, forward strand.
CAAAAAACAAAATGCCCTGTCAGCAGCAAGCACAGTTGTTTAAATGATTTGTTTTGTCTTTGCTATCCACTTCAACAGTTTTTTTTTATTTTTTTTTTTATGTACACTCAACAGCTAAATGTTTTGAGCATGTGCTGAGATGATGCTGATTTAAGCGAACTGCAAGAGTGTTTGTTGTTCTTGGGAGGATAAAATTCAGCCGAGTGGGTGTCAAGATGCATTTATCCACATGTGCTATCTTATGTGTATTTCATGCCAAGTCAAGGTTCTTAATTGTCATTTTCATCGCGTGTGGTACATGTGATGGAATGAAATCGTGTACACAGGGTTTACATCCAAAAAAGTATAAATTGTAAATGAAAGCAGTAGGAAGATCTAATATATGAACTAAGAAACATGCTCAAATACTACACTAAGTACTAATAGCACAAAAACAATACGCCAAACAACAATAGCATGAACATGAGTCTGTGTGACCAGACGAGCATAAATCGAACACAGTAGCATAAAATAAATCATCATGTCTCCTTTAAGTGTGAAATGTTTTCTTACTGGAGAAAATCACAAACAGTTGCAGATGACACAACAAAACTATAATAACCTAGTCAGTGATTTAAAACATTGCAGTCCTCTGAGTTGGATATTTGTTTTTTGTAAAATTATGTGTACTATGTATGTATGGCTTAGTTTTACACTGTTTCTGCAGCAGCACTGCACTCCTGCAAACAACACCACTTCCTCCTGTTCTATATTGAAGAAAGTATTTTGCAAATATGTGCACTTGCCTACTGATTACAAATCTAAAGGTATGGATTTGGCAATCCACACTATAGGTGAGCTCAGTAGCACACAGTTCTTATTGCTTACCTCGAAAAACTGTCCAATACTTCTGTACGCAGAACCAGGTCAGCGCTTTCACAGTGCAACGGTCACTAAGTGTTGACAGTTTCATGCAACACGGTTATGATGATAAGCTAATCCCGTCTACCTCCAGGGGGCTACTGTCTGTAGCAAAAAATATGAAGAACGTGGGAAAAAAATACCTGCTGCCAAAAGTGAGAAAGGCTGAGTTAAGCTGAAGTGTGCACTATGAAAGAAGCTTTAGATAGAGCAGCTATTAGCAGGTCCTAGTAAAGTCAGCACTTTTTAGAGCTTGTGGCTAGTTTGACTGCTGGCTAGTTTGGCTCGCATTATGCTAATTTACAGGTGCACTGTCTGATTTTGGTGTCTGCAGGTGGAGGTTTTTATAATTAAAGACTTCATTTTATTTTATTTTTACCATACTTTACAGAGATGCAACACATCTTGCACATCTTGTTACCTTTAGTCTAGCACCGTGCTGAGACCCAGGTTTTTTTTTTTTTTTTTTTTTAATAATATCTCTCTCGGTGAGCCAAGAGCATGTGCATTATACACAAAGTGACTATTTCTATTTGATCTTTTAGTTAAAAGGAACACTTATTTTTTATTCAATATCTGTGTAAGTCCATATGTGTGTAATTAGCTAATTATCATTATTTTGGCAATTTGGGCCATTTTAACAAGGCAGTTCTGAAGCAGTGTGGTCGTTTTAAAGAATGCATTTCTTTATAAAATATATTTTTAACACGTTGCAGATGTTTTGTATAAGCAAAGCTTTTTAACTCGCAATTTGAAAACATTTGTCAAAAAGTACATGTCATCTTTAAGATCAAGATTGAGCCTATTGTCTCCTGAGTGTTCACATTGTCCAAACGCAATGTTTTATTTACATACATATATAGAGAGAAAAATATTTATTTAGGAAAATTTGAATTATTCATTGAAGAACAAAAGACAAAATGTAGAATGATGACCTATTGCAGCAACCAACATTCAAGCATTAAGTATTTTTCACAGAAGAGTACTGTCATGTGGACACAAAGATGAAATCCTTTAGCAGCCTGATGTCATTTATAAATCATCAACTGAGTCACCCACATCCTGCAAAGATGTGAGTTTTCATTAATAAAGTAGGTGCTGGTGTACCAAAGGAGGCATGGAGTGTAATGTTGCTGTATTGATGTGCAGCACTACACAAAATATGTATTGTCTGTCTCTCATTCTAAGTTTTGCAGCCTGCTGATCACACAAACTTGGGTAAATGTAGCTGAGTGGTTAGAGCAGTTATCCTCCAATAGGAAAGTTGGGGGTTCAATTCTGCCAGCAGTAAAATGCTGAAGTGTCCCTGGGCAAGACACAGAACCCCTTATTGCCACCAATGTGAGTCCCATTGGTGTATACATGTGGTCTAAAATCACTGATTAGCCTTTGTAAAGATATATTATAGTGCTGTATGAATGGGTAAATGAGGGCATAGATTGTATTGTAAAGTGCTTTGAGTAAGATAGAAAAGCACTATATAAGTACAGTCCATTTACCCTTTACAGACTATATTGTACATGTTATTATCAAACCCAGAAGCACACTTCTTTCATTGCGGTACTGCTATTACCTCGCTTGGCGGCTGAAACGTGACAGTGGTTTGTCTGATTTCAACTCCCCATTCCTTTCACTCATTTCAGAAATCACAAAGATTTTTATTAATGTTATGTTGTTGTTTTTTTTTTTTTTTTTTTGTACAGGTCGCATGGTAGCACTGCGGCTTCACAGCCAGAAGATCATGCGTTCAATCTCTGTTGGGACCAGCTGATTTATGTGTGGAGTTTGCATGTTCTTCTCATGTTTGGGTGGGTTTTCTCCATGTACTTCAGTTTCATACCAAGTCCAAAAACATACATGTCAGGCACATTCAGGCCCAGGCCTGTGATTTACCAGCTTAATTAAAATACATCAATAAATAAATGAAATAAATAAAACTCATATTTTAACAAGCTTAAAACATTTACATGTTTTGTACTGTACATCTGATAAATGGACAAAGAGCTGTGCCATTATATTACCTAATCAGCCAAGAACAATAAAATGTATTCAGTATACAATTTCATTCACAAAGCAGAAACTATAAAAGTTTTTTTGTTTTTTTTTTTCTCATTTTTTTTTTTTTTTCACCCATGTCATGTTTAAGACTGTAGGAAAATAATGCAAGTTTTGGATTCTCATTTATATTCCACCTGAGCCACCTTGCCTTCCAATCTAACTTCTAAAACGTTTTACATTGAGCTGATGAACAGAGCACAAATCCATAATATGCATTTTACTGTTAGCTTAATAGTTGTGACAACATTGCTTGAAAATACAATTTTGACATGTGCCATTTGTGGTTGACAGGAGTTACAAATACACACAGAAAACAAACAAAAAAACCTGCATTCCTTTTCTCTGCATCCTATAATTGAACATGTACAGAAGAAGTTTGGCTTTCTGAGCAATATCCTCTGTTGGGAGCTTATTTTAACACTATCAGAAGAAATATAATCGCCACTGCACCCAACTTCATTCTGGCATGGGCCTCAGCTGAAGCCACATGAGTGTTGCCCTGATTTGCCATCTCTTGCTTGTTGACATTTGAACAATAGAGTCAGCGGCTAAGGTCAAGTGACTACTTTCCAGTTACCACTTTTTTTTTTTAGATGAAACCTTAAATGTCAGACTCATAATTCCAGTTATATATATTTGAGTTTCTGATTTTCTTTCGTAGTCTTTGTGAGTTTTCAACCATTTTTTATCAGCACATTCCAGAACAGGGACAAACCTTCACATACAGCTTAAGCAGTTCAGACCACTTATAATTTGTAATGCGTTTTCAATAAACAATATGTTTTACTTTAATTATGTCTGGAAATATTTTTGATATTTCATTTATATTAAATTATTTTTCACCTTTATTCAGATTCCTGATATAAATGCTGAGGTGCAGACTTGAGACACAGTTTGGACTCAAGTTAGAAGCCAGTGACAAATTCAACAACATCAAAAATCCCAAAATATTTTAAACTTGACTCAGATTTAAAAAGAAAAAAATAATTGACATCAAGTTATCAGTCTTTTATCATGTAGATGAATCAATTTTATCAAAGGTAAACTGTTCAAATCTCCATGTTTGCTGAACAGATGGCGTGATAAAAGTCTGTAATTGGCTTCTTGGAAGTGACGCTCATCTGGGATTATCACCTCTAACACCACCTCTGTACTGTCTGCTGTCGGTTCCTGAGCACCTCTTTCAATAAGCCTTGGTGTTTTCATGTGTAATTATGTTGCAAAAACCTAAAAATTTACTCTTTTTTTTATCAAAGACATGTATTTGAGTACCCAATTTAAAATCTCTATGCCATCCCGTGATTTTCAGCTGTAAAAATACTATTTTTCGCAGAGATTTTGTCTGGAAAATATTCCAGGAAAGTGTGAATCATCTGCATCCTGCTCTGTGGTCACATCTACAGCTGAGAAGAGTCACTGACCTTATTGGATGAAGCCCCAGATTCCTCAAAGACCAGCATGTACATCCGCCTCTGTTGCCCAGCAACTGCCCTCGTCTCATCATGTAGATATAATGATTTGCAAAGATCCATTTGCAACAAATTTTAACGTTAATGCCTATTGCCTGAGAGAGGAGATGACAATTTCCCTAATGAAAAAAGTTAATGTACCATATTTTTTTAGTCTTTTTTTTTTTCCCACAATCATATTAATGTTATTTTACTGAACTGAAACCCTCATGGAATGAACAAACTTTCTCATCTGAAGCTATTAATGTTCACCAATTCCCCTAATATTATATCCTCATTTTTTAGATTCAACACAACTTGTAGTTTGGGAGCAATACGATAGGATGTCAGCATTTAAGGAAAATGATCAAAATACAACAGTCCTAATAACAAAAAGGTACTTGAATTTTATTATTGAAAACTTTGTTTTCTTCACAATGACACAAGATCACTGCGGAGACAGGGCTAAACCCCTGAGTCTTTGAAAAACATACATAGGCTGCAGTACATTTGTATTTGCTAAAGTAATGGTTAATTTATAAATTTCATTTGCTCTCTTTTTATGCCGGGTTCAGAGGGAGCTGGTGTGAGAGGCAGGGTGCACCTTGAACATGTCACATTTACATGTACATTTTTTTATACAGTGATAATATTTTGGCTCATCATGACCTTACATGACTCAGGATAAAGAGAGACATAGAGAGAAAGGCAGAGAGAAAACCAAATGCAAATTCCTAAATAGAAAATATTTAACTTTGAGCATGTGTGGTTTTGAAGACAAATGTGTGCTGTTGGACATTGTTTTTATGTATTTAATGCCAGGTTTTAGCAATAAAAGGTGCCATTAAAATGTAAAAACAATCAGTCATTGAAACCAGAATGCTTATGTTGAATCTGTTTGATTGTTCCTTTTGTATTCTCAGAAATCATGTGCATAAAAAGCATGTGTATTATTAAACTGTAAACAAATCCATGACTTCATTGTTAAGTGTGATTAGACAGAATGTGGAAAAAAGTCAGAGGAAGCAGTGTATTTACATTAGCATATCTAACAATTCTGATTCTGAAGTCATGTGCGCTGCAGAATGGTGGCACTGACAGGAGCTACGCTTGGACTCTATCTTTTTATGTTCCTGTTGTTTTTTATTTAACTTTTTTTTTTTTTGCACCTACACTGCACATGGTACGGGTATGACCGTAACACATTTGTGACGTCTTCTGTGTCGCTGCCTTGCCATCGTGCCATCCTGCCGTTGTGGTTCAGTCCTTCCAGCCTCGGGCTCAGGCCTGTCATAGCGGCTGTCTCCATGATCCTCCACCTGCCTGCATGGACCGGACTCTACGGATCCGTTCGGTTCTGCTGGGAAACCTTGTATGTTCTCCACCTGCCAGACCTGGTTCTAGAGGGCATTGGAGGGCAGCTGCTGCATTCATTATTACCAACAAGCTGCTGATGGGACCTGCTAACAAGACCTGCTAATGCGGCTAACAGAATCCACCATCTGCCTGCACGGACCACACTCTATGGACCCGATTGGTTCCGTGAGGAAACCTTGGACGTTCTGTTTGTCTGACCCAGTTCTGGAGGGCAGTCTGGGAGGGCAGCTGCAGTCCTTATTATGATCATGCTGCTGACGGGACCTGCTAACAAGACCTGCTAACACTGTTAACAAGACCAGGCTGCTAACCAAACCACACCACTAACAGTACCATGGTGCCAATGGGACCATGTTGAGAACCTCACTGCTAAATGAACCAGACTGCTAACTGTATAACCTAGGATAACCTATATAATAACATCACTGTCATCAGAATCACTCTGCCAATAGGACCATGCTGCTGTAGATTTTTGCTTTTTCACTTTTGTCACCTTGTTTATCTATTTTTGTTGCACGCCTTGTTATTTGTTCTTGCTGATATTTTTTAGCGAGTCGAAATGGTTCTTCTCGCCCTGAGTTGATTTTGCATATGAGAAATAAACCAAACCTGAAACCTGAACCTCTACCAAGTGTCAATGTCCAAATACATTTCACCAAATGTGAACAACATCATTGCACATTTAAAGGACTGGCACTGTTTTAAACTTTCATTACTATTTTCAAATCAAACATGAAAATGGACAAATCTCAACACCTTGATGACAAATGCATATGTAATCATGTTTTTGAATGTGCTCACTGGTAGAGATTTTTTAATGTCTCAAATCGTGTCCTGATGGGACAAGATGTGGAGAACTTATTTTTTTTTTTTTTTGTAATACCACTATCTATCCTCATGGTTCTTCCCTTTTTCTATCTAAAAGTATTTTGATAAAGAATAAGGGGCCGCACTTTTCAGCAGCAGCAACATGCACTCCACCCATCTTTTGGGCAACTGCACGAACATAATTTCACTGTATTCAGGTACAATGATAATAAAGCTGATTATGATTCTGATAATAGATGTGAAGTCATTTTCCCAGCCATGAACGAGTCTTAGCAATGCTCATGAAGCTATTTAGCTCCCTCTGGTTCTGATTGTTCTGTAGCAGCTTTATCTTTCTGATTATGTTGTGTCAATATTTGAACAACTGTCAATACAGCTCATTATGGTCACAGAATGAGCTTTTTAAACACCTTTTTTTTTGTTATTAGAGCTATTTGTATGATTGAGAATACCAGTTATAGACATAAGAATACCAGTTATAGAATTAACAAGGGTCTTTTTTACTGTATCAAATAAATGGTGGCTTAAATCACTTCTGTCTTAGAACACTTCTCTTTTAGAGCATATATCACTGGGTTGAAAAAAATAATAAAGGAGAATAGACAAAATGCAGAAAAAAGGAATGTATAAAAAAAATCTGATGGATAGCAGAACCAATCCTAAGACATGTTTGGTCCACTTTTGTCAGGATTAGGTGTCTAAATTCAGCATAACGGCGTTCCAGCTGAGAAAAGCACCTGGTAAGCTCTGAGGCAAACATCACATAAGCCCATGTGCTGCCGGGATAAACAGGTACAAGCCATTCAGAGACACGCTCTAAACATGACATGAGAGGCACATCAGAAATAGACCAGTCCAGCTGAACAGGAGAGGATTCTTCCACTGAGCCAAGTACTCTGGGGAGAATGGGATGTGGGTGAGGGTTATGAATAGCTTGGAAACTTCCCTAATCTCCCAGACAGATTTCCAAGTTGAGCTTGCAGGAATGCATAGTGCTCCTTACTTATGGAAACTGTGCACTGCTTGAAATGAAACTATGCAGATTATAGAAAAATCCAACATCCAGTAAAACTTTTTTCTTCATAATATATCTTTGTGACTTACAGTCTATAAAATACAGTAATTGGAAGTTACAGCTATAAGATATTTGCCCCATTTAGCTATGTATTCTGTTCTGCAGACACACATGAAAGTGATTAGGATTTCCAATGGAGGGGTTAAACAATAGATACACATATTGTCTAACTAAAAATGACTAACCCTGAGCATGAAACGTGCTCTTCTGTCATTCCAAGTTCACAAGGTTAAGTCAACGCTATTGTTATCATGAGTGCTGGCACTCAGTGTTTGGCTTCATTGATGTGGACCTTTAGTTTTTTTTATATAACAAAAGGCCACATCTATATTTAACTGTCCAAATCAAATATGAAACTATTTCCCATGAGAACTCTTCTACACAGGCACATGTATGCCATCAACAATGCATGAATCAATGGATGTACATATTTTAGTCTATTTAAATACAAATGTGTATGAATTCTGATACAAAATGAAAGTCAAAAATTAATTCAGGGCATAAAATGGAAGCCTTTCCGTCAAAAATCAACTATAATCATTTTGTGCGCAGCTCCCTCTTTATCATGTTGTAAACTTATTGTGTTTTGATTAATTTCAAATTGCTTGCTTTGCTTCAGTAGAGTGTGAAATGCACTTTCCCTTTTCTAGTTTTTCAATTTCTATCATTGTATTTAGGGGGATAGTATTGGTGGGGTGGCAAAGAGAATGAACACACGGATGTCTTGTGTAATTAAGAAACTGAAGTATTAGAACCGGCAGTGTCTTCCCCAGCTATAATTTATCAAACATGGTCTTAATTAAACTGTTTACACAGATGTCTGCAGACTGGTTCCCTCCAACCATCTTTTCAATATAGCAATGCAACGTTATTACTAGACTCACACAAAAAGTTTTGATTCATTTCTCTATATTCCATAGAGCCACATGAAATAGTAAATTTACTCCTATTTGAGATTAGCTCATTCCAAGTGTTATTTGGAAGTTGTGTCAAATAGGACTCCTTTATTGTGTGGCTTTGCAGCTGACAGGAAGCACAACTTTAGGTGTTAAATACTCCACTGTCAACACTTATATTATATTGCAATGGAAGCACGGTAGGCATTTCCAGTTCTTTGATCATAATAATTCCAGTATTTATTTAGTGTTTTATTGGCTCTGAATGATAGAAAAGATGAGATGACTCTTCACAAGACCAATGAATTGTACTTGTACACTTTTGGACCAGCATCAGTGTTTTAAAGGGGGAAACAACTGAATGCATTTAGCTCTTTTTAGCCAGTTAAGTAAACAGATGTCGTTTGACTCCCACCCTGCCAAGGCCATAGGAAGAATGTAGCTGCTGTCTCTATCACTCTCTTTTATTATCTAAAACCAGACCAGTGGTCTGCCTGCCCTCATTCCCTGTTATCTCATGGATTAAGGGCTTGGTGTCTTTGACCACCCACTCTCCTTCCGTTCATACAGATACAACCAAACGCTCTGAGGACTGAGTCAAAGCATGGGCATGCAAGCACACACTCACCCACATAAGCTTTAGGGAGGAAAGAATAATTCTGAGGGCTTAGACAAGGATGACTGACTGGAGATCAGGATTTGATGGATATAACCGGACTTGTGGTTTTATTTATTTATTTTCCCTTGTTTTTCTGTTTTTTTTTTTTTTTTTTTTTTTCTAAAAATACTTTTTGATAGACAGGATTGGTATGGGGTATTCCACTTATTTTACAATTACTTCAACTGTTAGAGTCAATTATTTAAAAAAAAAGTGTTCTATTAGGTAGCACAACCCTATTGTACTTTGTTTTCCTCCTTATGCAATAAATCATTCAAGACATCAGTTCAATGTTGTCTGAATTCTTCACTGGACTCTGCATGCTTTATTACTTGTAGACCATTTTTATGATATAT
>JARVLU010006649.1:0-10746 GCA_031762415.1 Simpsonichthys santanae
ACCCCCACCATCTGCTCCCTAACAGGTCTCTCTTGAAAATGAGTTCTCGTGGCTCAATGAGACTAACCTGGTTAAATAAAGGTTAAATGAAAAAAAAAATGAAAAAGTAGTAGTTATACATTCATTATACTGTATATACAAAGGTGTTTTAAACCCTTCCCACAACCTTGCAATATTCTAAACAATGTTTCTAAACTCTAAACGTTCTAAAAGAGCACAGAACGTCATGATTTCCGCTCTCTGCCACCTGCCGCTCTTGGCCACGCCCACTTCTCCACTGCAGAGCGGAGATCAGCTGATCAGCTGCAGGAGGATTTAAAACAATTTATTTTAAATAAAAATTTCATGCCGATCGCGTGGCCCATCCATCAGTCGGCCAGTTGTGTGTCGTGTCCAATCTTATTTTGAAAACCCGCGATATAGAGCGTCCGAGAAAACGAACCGCAAATTAGCGAGGCTATTTTATTCCTGTTTGGGATCGTCTCGTCCAGTCTCCGAAACAGCTTGTTGATGTGCTGCTGCTCACTGTTGGAGGTACAGGCGTGAGTCAGATGTAAACAGTCAAATTAAATTTTTATTGATCACTCATATCAGTTTTAGCCTGCAGATATGTTTCACTCATACGCTTGCTTTCATTCATATTCTTTGCTAGGCACATTCCGCAGCAAAAACAATTTAGATTTAGCAGATTTATTAAAAACAACAGACAGAAGATGGTAAATTAAAGATGCAGAGTCTTGCAGACCAATATGTCTGTCTTCTTTTTGTTTTCCTCCTTTTTATTCTCCTCTTCCTGCTGTTTATAGCTGTGGATGACCTTAGAACAAGGCTGAGGTTTAGATACAAAGACTTTAATAATGCATATCTGGAAATCTCCTTTCCTCCCTCACAGAGAGATGCTCCCTCAGCTTCTATATTTACAGCCCTTTCTCTGTTTTAGGGTTCTACTCTCACTCCAGAGTTTTATGAGGCTGTGATAAAGCAGACAAATGGTCAGTGAAGACTTGCTTCTGGAGGGGGCATTTGGTTGTCGGAAGTCATTTATCTGCTAAGTTAAGCAATCAATAAGTTGGCCAGTCAGTGCAAAACCATGTGGTCAGCACACTTGAGTTAAAGCCACAGACCAGAGCTTTAGAAGTGAGCTTCTGTTGAAAGGTTTTGGAGACGAGTCGGCGATTACATTTTGGTCAAATAGACAAATTCTCAGCTGCAAACTCTCTGCATTGATAATTCGAAGTCGAGCTATCAGTAAGTCATGCGGCCGTGTTTACTGTTGAATTTTGAATATTGTGATTTATTTTTGTGTGCATGATTACAAATCAGGTGTCGAACTCAGTTACCAATAGGAGCCAAAATTTTGAAACTTTGTCCGAGCCACAGGCCACTTTCAGCTGATACATTAGCTCGAGTCAGATACTTCACATCTTTTCTTGGTTGCAGGTTCATGAACAAGAGTTTGATGTGTCTCATTTGACGTTCTGTTACTCTGTCCACATCAGAATCAGTAATAATAGAATGATCCAGCCTTCTTTCTGGCTTCAGAGTTAGCCAGAGAGATATACAGTATATATATCAGAGATATACGACGAGCTTTAGGGTCACGCTAAGAAAAAAAATTTAAAGACATAAAATTACGAGAATAAAGTTCTAGTAATATGAGAATAAAGTCAAGTAAAGTCTTAATATTACAAGAATAAAGTCCTACAAGACTTTGTTTTCAGCTCTTAGTTATTTATCTATTTTTTTCCACGAGCCCGATCCACAATGCGACCTGTCAATCAATCCAGTAGGCGTGTCAACAAATGACCGATCCAAAGCTAAATGCTTCTTACCTGCAGAGATCAGAGCATGCCACCTTACTGTAAGGAGGTTCAAAGTTCTGATAATGATAAATAATCTGATGCTGATGTGTTAACAGATTAACAATTTCCTTATGTGTAAAACCAATATATATATATAGTGCAACTTTATTCTCATAATAGTAAGACTTTAATCTCATAATATTAGGACTTTATTCTCGTAATTTTATGGCTGTTAATTTTTTTTTTTTTTTTTGCATGGCCCTAAATCTCCGTCGTAGAGATAAAATATTTTACATTTAAATTATCGTCTTGGAGGACCAGGTTTGGCCCGTGGCTTTTCAATTTGACATACAGCATGTGCAAATTATCTCTTTCCCTCATTGGACTCATCTTAGCTTGCAGCATTCACTTCAAAACACCTGAAATGGGAGTTTTTGCACACAAATACTTTCAATCACATTTTATTTTGCAAGTGCAAACAATGCATACAGCTGAAAGTTACAACACGTTTTCACACAGTAGCATTGAAAAACCAATACAATTTCACAAAAAATAAATAAAAATAGAAATCTAGGTCTCTCGGATTACATGAATTTAACTGAGACATTTTAATACGGGTTCTGTAGATTTTATTTACAAAATGCTTATCAAAATAAAACCTTAAATTGTTGAATGATGTAGTTTAATTGAATCAAAATTGTCTCTTTTACAGCTCGACGAAGTAGCAGGATGTATTTGATCTTTTAAAACAGGCTTGTGTTTCATGTGTATCTGTATTTATTTAATTAGTACTGTATTTAAGTTACAGTCCTGTAGAGAAAACCTAATAAAATAAGACTGATTCAGTAGTTTGTTTGTTTTTTGTCTCGATCTCTGCATTAGTATTTACTGACAGTGTAAAAATTACTGTCAGCACAGCACACTTCACAGAGGTAAACTAAAACGTGTTTAACATAATTGAACTGATTTGAATGATTCAAATTAATTTGAATGAAATGACTGAATTGGGACAGAGAGCAAAACAAGGCCTCCACAGGTGCTGAAAGGCGGGTTCATGCGTGCCAGTTCATGTATTGTTAGGCTAATTTCCCAGCAGCCTCCTGCAGAGTCTCGTTGCTTCAATCCAATATCAAAAGGCTGTGACGGAAAGCTTTTTAAAAGGTTCGCTAATTGTTGTAATGGTCTGTTTCTCTGCACATCTTTGTGCTCCTCTCCTTTTACAACCTCTCCATTCTCCTTTCACACTGCGTTATAATGACCTGCCAGCATCTTCCTTTCTTTCGTCTTCTTGCTTCGCACACAGGGACAGAGTTGTGATTGACAGTTTAATAAGAAGTGCTTCCCATTAAACAGACAAGAGGAGAGTGCATAAATTAACACCCACTTAACAACAAAACACAGATTTCTGGATGGGGAGATTTTATATGTTTCATTTATGTACAAACGTGTACAACTATACACTGATGTATAAGAATATTTATCCAACATATTATGTGTTTGATGTCACGTAAGCTATTCGGTAGTTTACAAATCATTTTATGAGAATTTAGTTTCACTCGCAGATAAACATGTAAGTCTGGATTTTATGGCTCAAAAGCAATCATTACGAAGGCTGGTCAAAAAAAATGAATAATACTAAGAAACAAAATCTGCATATTATTTTTTTCTCAGCTCATTGGTTAAAGTGTCCTTGAATTAAAAATAAATGCAAGCCACATTTGTGAATGGCTGCAAATTTTGATGACCCCATCAGAAACAGACGAAGGGACTGAAAACAGGTCAACAATGGTGAGTGGTGTTGATCCATGGAGGAGCTATTAAAGAAGAAAAAGTGAAACGATTCTGTTGTACATACTGACCCTCTCTGAACAAAGATTGACAATAAAGCTTTGTTTACTTTGACTGTGGACCCTCATTTCAAAATTGCATGTACATTATTTATCTACTAAACTACTGGAATATAATCTTTTTAACCCATTTATACAAGATTTCACACTTAGGTAACGAGTACCTTTATTGATAGTTAATCCACAAACTAAACATTTGTTTCCAAACTTTCATTATCTTGTTTGGAGCCATAAACTTGGCTCCATGATCTCATTAATACAGTATGGAGTGTGTGACACGTAAAGTGGAACTTCTAAACCTGAATTAGTCAGAACCATTGACTATAACTGGACGTCCAACTGGAACCTGGAAGTTGAAGTCAGAACAAGATCAGCTTTCTTGCAGGCCCACTACATGTAAAGTGCTGAATGTGCATTTTTAAGAACTTCAAATAGAAACAATGAACCAAATAAGGAATCTAATTTTACATTCATGTAAGCGTTTTTGGTTTATTTTCTTAACAAAGGTAAAGACAAATGAAGAGGCGACTAGAAGGTCCCAAAATGTTTTGTCCACTTCATTGTTATTCAGTGTTTTGTTCCCTGTCACGAAACAAAAAAATGGCAATTAGAAATCTACTCCATTCGTCTGTCTGTGCATGTAATGGACTAAGTTAAAAAACAACAACAAGTGAGGTACTTACTTCCATTTTGGTGTGTTGCTACATCTAGGCATTATAAAGGTTCATGCCAATTACTGGGTTGCCACATCAAAATCCAAGATTTTGAAAAATAAGCTATGTGCCACCCTCCATTTTGGTGTGGCTGCTTCTAGTGTTAGTGTTAGTGTTAGCCTAACTCTAACACTAATTCCCCTCTGGGATTAATAAAGTATTTTTTAATTGAACTGAATTTGAATTGAAAGGTTACAATCAAAAATTGGGTTGCCCCATCCATATCAAAAATGGCCACCACCGTATGTACCATTTACGTAAACTGACCACCCCTACCATTTGAGCAAACTACCGGTACACTTTCTGTTCTTTTTATTGATTAAAAGTATATTTTTCTCTTATGATTGGGGTGGCCGAAGCTTAATTTATAGTGGTCAAGGCCACCACTGGCCACCCCCTGGATCCACCCTTGCACATAGTTGTGGATAAAATTGCTCCCTGCATTTACCAGGATCTGTCACTCATTGCTGCCTCTCCCAAACAGGAAATAAATAAATAAACAAACCTATGCCTGTTCTTCTACAGTGTAACGTACCCACTTGAATATCTTGAGCCTAAAATATTAGGGTTTACTTACATCCCCTGTTCAATTCCAATCCAGAAAAACTTGAAAAACCACAAGCATCCACTGTTCACATCTCTCAGTGGCGATGACATCTGTGTACTCCTTGTAATGTTTTCAATACTTTTTTCAGGAAATGCAAAGTATTTGTTACAGTTAGTCATTTCCTCTGGTCTGTGTGTTTGTTTCTAGAAAGCAGCTACGTTGCCAGGTCTCTAGCAGTAAAAATGAAATGTACATTAGTTGTGACATGGAAAGGGGGGTGACTGCGGCTCAGAGGTCGGAGCCGCCGTCTCGTAAAGCAGCGGCTGAGGATTCGAGCTCAGCTCGTGTCAGAATCGCCAAATCTTTCATACAAATGTGCTTGCAGCAGAAAAAAAACAAGCTGTCAAGCGAAAATATTCTGCTGAAGTGTTGTCATATTTTATTGAACTAAACAAGTTTGAATATCTACAATTAATTAGGTTTTCACTTCGTGAAGGGATAAGACATTTCAGACACTATTTAGAATTTTAGATGTGACCCGAGGGTGAAAAACAGCATCACTGAGCGTGCATGTGGTGGTTTAAAAACACAAATGGCAAAAGAAAAGAAGACTAAACATGAATTAAACAGTTTTCAGAGAGATTTATTTAAAAAAAAAAAAAAAGCACAAAACAGAACAAAAGTGAAAGCCTTTTTTTTTCAAGTTGATCATTCTGACCTTTGACCCCATAGATGCAGACAGATGGAGGTCAGATTAAAAGGACGACTGTGCTGCACAAGTTAATATCTTAACAGAATAAATTCAGACAAATGAGCTGCATGTGTCTTCGATCATGGACCAAACAAAGTTCAACCATCCTCCTGTTAGAAAACAAAGCCTCTCACAACTTTTATAAAAAAGAAAATAAAAGAAAAAAAAAAGAAAAACAGCAGCTAATGAGGCATCTGCAGTGTAAGAAATTTAATCGTTCCCAAAATATGTTACGTTTCCTCCACTGCAGATGAGGAGAAAAGAAAATGCTTCATCAGCAGCACTAGACCTGTCGAAAAATACAAATACACTCCAAAAGAATGCTGTCTTTATGGTCCAACTGCAAAACTTTAATTAATAAATACATAAAATGTCTGGGACTTGAAAGAAAAAAATAAACATTATTTTGTTTTGTCAGCTCTGGATGTTTTTTCTTTTAAGTGACAAAAAAATCTAATGATCTGATATAATTAATGTGCAACTAACAGTGTATTTTGTTGAGTTTGTTCACATTAAAAAGATTACAGTGATTAATGTTAAAATAGAGTAGCCTTTATTCTTCTCCATTTTTCTCTATGCATACTTGTTTCTGTTTATGTAACATCATTTCATCTGGTCGGTTTATAATCTTTAGATTTTCTCTCTCATCTGAAGCATCAAAATAAAAAATAAATAAATAAATACATATATAAAAATCACATGAGGAAGAGGGAAATTTCCATGACAACAAATTAAATAAAGAAAACATAGATGCATAAATCTAAAACAAGGCATGTTGACAACTGAATGTTGTTTTGGGCCTGAAAAGATTTATGTTCATGCATTTTCAGTGTTTTTTTTTAATTAATTTATTTATTTAGTTATTTTTATAACACAAGAGTATTACCAGATTCTGGCTCTTTGTAAAGAGACAAAAACAATTTGTGTCATAAAATGAAAAAAAATTGTGCAAATAAACAAAACAAAATAAAAGATGATCAAAATCAAGCAAAACAAAAATGTCAAAAATGGTTGTAGACTTTTTTTGTTTTCAAATTTAGATAGCTGTCTGGATGCATGTCAAATTTCTAAAATATGCTGATGTTAAATTGTCTTTAAAATGATGTACAGGAACTTTTTTCAAGGCTTTGATTAAAAAAACAAACAAACAAACAAAAAAAACAATAAAAAAAAAGCTTTCATTCCTTCACACAATGTAATTATTGGCAGCAGAAAGACAAAGTGCTGTTGAGGCCCTCAGTCATTTGCACGGCTCTGGAGACGAGGAGTGAGGCCAGGACGCTGATGAAGGATGCTCAAGAGGAGAAAGAGTCACACAGAACATGATCCAAACCAGGAGACAACTGATGTGGATCAATCCTGGGATGGGAAAGTGGGACCTGCGGAGGTTGATCTTATATTCCAGCCAGAAAATTGGCATCCATCTTTATCTTGTTGTGTGAATGTTTATGAAGCATTCTTTCTGTATGCTTTTTGGCGTCTTTCTCCTTCCACAATTTTTTAAAAACTATTTCAACAAATCATAAATCAAAATGTTCATTTCGTTCAGGAGAAAGGTGCTATGAGCTTTGATATTGGTACAACTTTAGCTTTTTGAAACGTTTAGCCTTTTCTGTCACTTTTTTTTCCTCAATGATTTGAGCTCATTTTACTTCCTTCAAATCTTTAGATCTGTTTACAACCTTTTACTGCTTCTTTCACATTTTGTTCTGGTTCAGCTTCTTTCAGCTTCCTTCTGCAAATTTAAACATTGTTGTTGTCGTTTTGTGTTCATTTTCTCCTTCCTGTTCCTTTCAAACCCATGACCTCTCGTCATGAACATCCTTCTGCTGGAGGCTTCTTCCTCATGAGGGAGTTTTTCCTTTCCACTCTTGCCTCTGTGCTTGCTTAGGATGGGAGACTGTGGTGAAGTGAAAACTCGAAGCAGTCTGCTGGCTCTTTAGATAAATAACATTATCAACTGACTTTGTATGCAAATGTTTCTGTTCAGTGTCCTGAGACAACTTCTGTTGTGATTTGGCGCCACACAAACAAACTGAATTGAACTGAATATGGAGAACTTGTTCAGAACACCTGGCTCAACTTTGTTAGATTTATCTACCTGGATTAAAATTTTTAATTTTAGAGACTCCAGATTCTTCATAATGTGGAAACGCTTCAGTTAGACTGAATGAATGTAAAGGGTTTTTCCTCCCTCAGTTCATCTGGACAGTTTGAGCGCACATATGTGTGTCTGACAACCCAACACTACTGTGAGTGTGCTTTCATCGAGCCACTTCACACCACAGCCGGTCCATGTTGGTGGATGGAGTGAGTATCTGAGAAAGAAAGAATGAGGCTGTGTCTAAGTGTGTGTGTGAGCGTGTCAGGAGGGCGAGCGACTCTCAAAGACGACATTCAGACTTCGAGACGGTCCAGGGTTCTTTATTATTTTGTGTGTTGAGAGGAAGCACGGAAGCGAGATAAGAGGCGCCGCTAAAAGCTTCCTTACGCTGGCACACTGTGGGGCTTGTTTATCAAACAGGGTCACTTTTTTGTGCGCCTGGTGTCAGATTTGTGTGTCAATGAAACCGAGCGGAGGGAGAGGCTGAGTGATGGAGAGGACAACGGTAGAAGTCACTTCAATATGTCAGCGCAACAGAAGGGAGGAAGGAGACGGAGGAAGGAGGGACAGCATGAGAAGAGAAGGAAAACAGACGAGTGCTTGAGGGAAGGAGGAGGAATGTGTGATAAGCAATCCTTGTTCCGTTTTCTTTACAAAACACATCGTAAAAAAAAAAAAAAAGTAAAAAAAAAGACACATTGACCATTGCAAACGCGCTGGCACATCCTGCAAAATCACCCATCATTTGTTGGAAAAAAGCTTTAAATCTACACTTTGGCCTTTGTTCACATGGAAACACAACATTTCCAAAACAGTCTTTTTATGTGTTGTTTCTAAAAATGTCTTCCTCTACACAGAAACACCAAAAACGACCAACAATGCTACAGTGAGCATGCTAGACCCGTCTGTGGTGATACCTGGACAGCTGTGGATGAACGGTTAGAGCAGTTGTCATCCAAGGGGAGAGTTAGGGGCTCGATTCCACCAGCAGTCACGTGTTGAAGTGTCCCTGGGCATGAACACCTCATTGCCTCCACTGAATCCTATCGGTGTGTGAATGTGATCTAAAAGCACTGGTTGGATTCAGATTAGCTTTGTGCAGATATAGTGCTGTATGAATGGGTAAATGAGGGCACAGACTGTGTGTAAAGCACTTTGAGTATCTTGATTAGCTAGAAAGGTGCTATATAAGTACAGTCCAATTATCATTTATCACTAAATTGTACCAAAAACAAGAAACAAGACATACAGTATGTGCTTTATACCTCATGCAAACTGTAAACACAAACTAAGAGAAGAGGACCGCCCAAGGATGGAGGGTCAGATTGAAACTGCACCATCTTTTTTTTTTTCCAATTAAATGTGAGATAAAACGTTTCGTAGATTTGGGTCACAGTTTGTCATTAAGTGGTGATGGTCGGTCCCAGAGTCAGCAGCTGAGAGCCAGTCATAAATTAAGTTTATACTTCTGCAAGTCTTTGTTTCTGCATGCAGTTGAGCTTTTTGTTTAGTTAAAATTTGTGAATCATAATCCCCATTCCCATGTACACACATTTACTTCATTCACTTGCTATTGCTAGATACTTTTGCTCCTAAATATTATTTTGAAAACAAAAGAGCATCACAGTTGAACCAAGTTACAAAGAAGGAGACAATATACTCGCTTTTTTTCTTAAATTCAAAATCAATTCAGTGAAGGTTAAAAGTTGACCCCTTATAGAAATTAAAGGCCAAAAAGGAAAAATCCAGAATTGTTTGACAGAAGATGTTTGGAAACAGTGTGATGAGTACAGTTATTCTTATGTGTAAAACTGATTAGAAAATAAATAATTACATAACATTTTATTGTCAGTTCAGCCATGCATTTAAAAAATCAATGTGTACTAAAATAATCATAATTTTTGAGTGAATAGATAATTTAAAATGTCTTCCTTAGGAAGCAACATTGAGAAAAAAACTTCAACATATGTGTGTTTGTTGTTGTTTTTATGTTTTTCCACCCACTGTGTAAAGGATAAAATGTCCAAATCATTTTTGAATCACTGTTTGGATTTGACCAAAGTTAATGATTGCTTCTTCTAAACTGTATCTCAGTTTGGAGTAAAAACAGCTGAAAGAGATTAACAAGAGAAGTTCATTACTGTGTTTCTATGTGTGTGTGTGTTTATGCTTATTATTCATGTAGAGTTGCTATGATACAACCAAGCCAGCTGGGGAGCAAGCACCAAGCACAACCTCTGTTGCCCTTCCTCATTTATTAACACAAAGAGAAACACAGGCAATCAAGACCATAAACACACAAATCAGCCTTCTACACAAACAACACAACCTCTGGAGCCTTCCCCGTGTTAACACTCGGGTTATATTTGCAGGATTATCACTCTTCTTACAAACTGTAAAGCAAATGGTCACGAGCTGCAGCTCAGAACTGAAAGAAATGCATATATATATATATACTGTATATATAATATTAGAAGTCACTTCAATATACAGTATGTACAGTAGTCCCTCGCTACTTTGCGGTTCGTTAATGGTCGACTCTCTCTATAGTGGTTTTTCAAAATAAGAGTGGACATGACACACGATTGACTGATTTGTTGGGTTGGGTGGGGTTCGGAAATTATGACTGCGGGCTGGGGCCGGGTTGGATCAGATATTTTGGACCCAAATGCCACTCTAACTTGTACTACTGTATCCCTACTTCGCAGTTTTTCACTTATCGTGGATGGGCGTGGTCCCCAACACCAGCGATAAACGAGGGACCAATGTATACAATAGTCCCTCGTTTATCGCGAGGGATCCGTACCCAGATACCTGGAAGCCCCGCGATAAATGCAAAACTGCCAAGTAAGAATAGTAGTACAAGTAGTAAGTAGTAGTAGTAGTGTATACAAATATATATATATATATATATATATATATATATACAGGTAGTCCGCGGTTTAAGGCTGAGATCCGTTCTAACGGCTCAGCCTTAAACAG
>JARVLU010007084.1:0-10684 GCA_031762415.1 Simpsonichthys santanae
AGGATCAGATCAGTGTAGCTGTCAGAATTCACGTCCATGGCACAAACTTCTGCCCCAAAATATCCACCAGTCTGAAACAGTCCAAAAAGCAAATTATCATTAGAAAATGCAGAGTAAAACAATAGGTACAATGGTTTTAATGTGTTTAATAACCAATAAGCATATCTACCTGGTGTGGATAAGGGTCAATTATTTTCTGACGATCTTCTCTGTAAACAGTGATGACAGCTCCTCTGTGTTTATATCTTGGAGCCCCAACAACTGTCAGTGTGCCTGATGTGATTGTAGCAACAGTCATGGAATAACCTAAAATCAATTATAGAAAAACAATGAAAACATTTTTAGATTAAAGGTCTCTTTTTTGCTCATGCATATCACCGCCTTTCATGTGTTTAAACTAGTGGTTTTCAAACCATTGTGTGCACCTCTGTGGCTGGGGCGACACAAGGCAGCAAGGGTGCATTGTTGCTGAAATTCTTTTTGAGTTTTTGTTTTTTATGCCAAAACATGTATGTTACATGTCTCTCTTGTAAATGAGGCTGACTGTCTCAGTGAGAATATCTCTCTAAAAAAAAAATAAATGTAGCAAACGGAACTACATTTGCAAAGCCTTGTTCCAGCCCTGATCACACAAAACAACAAGCAACATATCTATCTAAATCTATATTATTTATTTTTCTCTTTATGAGATTGTAAGTTTGGCATAAACAAGTATTAGAATCACCGCTTTAAATTAGGGTCATTGTACTGGTGAAGATTCTCTGTCATCCAGGACATGATAAATTCAAAAAAACATTCAATACAAAAACAACTGGACTTTATTTGTAACAGAAGACATTTTGCTCTTCATTCGAGGAGCTTTCTCAATTCAAAGAGCAAAGAGTGTGGGGTTCAGGTTTTAAACATCTAGGGTATATTTAAAATTTTTATGTTTTCTTCATCATTTGATGTATTTGCACTCATTGTATCTACTCTTGTTGTTCAATTAGATATGTGGTTTTGCTTCTTGTTTAGATTTTTTTTTTAGCTTTGCTTTAAAGTTTAATTCTTGTTTTGTGATTTGTACGTGCGTGTCAGAATAAAGTTGAATAAAGGCCGTAGCTCTTCTTTAAACATGTTGGAGGGACATATTCCTGAGAGATCAACAGGATTTTGTCTTTTTTATAAGGTTTCAGCTGAGTTAACTTTAACAGATTATTTAATAGTCACTAAAGTGACAACAGGATTTCATGATAAAGCCGGCACTGTTTATTAATTTTTTTAATCTTCACTGATAAAAACACAAACAAACAAACAAACAAACAAAAAATACATAAAATGTTTTTAAAAATCGTTTCGACCCTCCGTGCATCAGACCCGTCTCAGTCTGCCGGGATCAGGGTTCGGCCTTCATGAGCACGCAAGGCCGGGATCCCGAGCCCAGAGTCGGCATTAGACCTCTGTGCTGTCATTATTGTTTTTAAAATCTTTAAAATAGAGAAATTGCAAATGGGGGATCTGTGTTTTGAAAAGTTTTGGAAAGATCCAGTGACGCTGCCTCCTGACCAATCACTGGCCGACAGTGTTCTGACATCACGTTTTGGTACCTGCTTGGTCCGGTTGGAACCACAGAGTCAAGGGTTCTGAAAAAGGGACCGGTTCTACGTACCATTACTAATGGAAAAGGGGTATACGTTACCTTTTGTTGTGTGTGTGTGTGTGTGTGTGTGTGTGTCTTCTTGAAAGTCCTCCACATCTCCAGCAGACCTGACATTTAACTCTGACACCTCTCATTTCATCTCTCAGCCTCTCAGAGTCTGCCATGGCTTAATGAGCAACACAATGAGGACCCCCGACTCCTCCTCTCAACCCGCTCACTATCTGCCCTTCCCTTCATCTCTCCACCCCCCTCCCCCATTCTTCCATTCTCATCCTCTCTATCCTCTCACTGCTCTCAGACACTCCTCTCCAATAATCTGCGTGGTGAGTGTGTGTTACCGCGCGTGCATATGAGACGACGAGGCCAATGTGCTGCTGGCAGCCAATTACATTAATGCGCTCGCTTCTTTGAACTGCTTATCGCTGCCAGCGCAGCCATTTCCAAACACTGGGGCTCTGTCATGCCTTTCCAGGGGATGACTCCTGAGAGCCCCGGCTGGGCCTGAGGTTGGAGAGGGGGGGAGGTGCACACGACATTAAAGGACAAGCAGACACATATACACACGTTGCATCAACCACAACCTGCACAAACACATGCACTTAGTAATAAACTGACAAGAGATTTTTGAACGAGTGCAGGATTTTTTACCCCCCCAAATAAACAAAGTCAAACAGACGGTTTCAAAACAGATGGCAGATGGATCAACAAAAGTGTTGCATTTGGCAAATTTGTTTCTTTTTAACAGGATGTTAAATCTCATTGTTCCGCGTATTCACAAAATCTGCAATACATTTAGGAGCGTCTCAAATGGATCTTGATGCACCCAGGGGCTGTAGTCTAAACAATTTTAATTCAGTTCAGTTTATTTATATAGCACCAAGCCACAACAGAAGTCAACTCAGGGCACTGAACAGAAACATTCATATATCGTACATAAAATGTAAGTTATTAACATTAATTATCAGAGAAGTAGACTACTTTGAGTCTAACTTCATCACAGACCCTCATCTTGAGCAAGCATGAAGGCGACAGTGGAAAGGAAAAACTCCCTCATGAGGAAGAAACCTTGAGCAGAACCAGGCTCGGGACAAGCGGCCATCTGCTTCGACCGGCTGGGTTTGAGAGGAACAGGAAGGAGACACAACTGGTGCTGTGTGGGTGTTTCAGACTTTTTGATGGAATTTTCACTTCTTGTCTGGTCAGAGATTTTCTTTTAAATGGATTGGAGTTTTAAAATATCCAGAGCAGTGTGGTCGTGACCCAAGGCTACACTCAGAACGAGTAACAAGATTATTATCGCAGTACTTCTCCACAGGTACTACCCTTTTATTTTGAGCAACTCTGTTAGTGTGTGCGTTGTTGAAGGTTTGTCAGCACTGTTGTTGACACCTGTTCTTCAAGCCAAATCTAAAACTAAGTTATAATCTAGACCTGTATGTTCTTTGTGTTAGCTCATTTTAATTTTTAGTTTTAGATTCCAGTACTTCATCTGCCCCTGGTCCTGCTGCAGAGCTGCCATGAAAAAAAAAAAAACATAACTAAAGTCACAGTAAGTGCACCAGTATCAGCTAGCAGCTCTCAAGGACACACCAAATTTGATTTCTTCTGGTGTACCTAAAGGCATAAAAAGGCACGTGTGGATTTACACAACGTGTTAGGAAGAAGATCAGCACAAACTAATGAGTGCAAGTTTAAATGTTTTCTTCAAACAGTTTAAAAAAATCAGCTCAGTAAACAAAATGGACAATTAATTTATTATTTAGCAAAAACTACAATGTGATTCGTCATCAGCCATGTTGTTACAGGGATTAACTTTGGTGAGTTTTTCTGGACTACAAATATTAGAGGTTGGAGATTTGGATCAGTAAACAGTCTGGATTTCCTTACAGTCTCCATGATTAGTCCATTTCCAATCTGCAGTAATTCTGCAGTAATTAGAAGTAGCTTTGTCTGTTTGCAGAGGTGATAACAGCTCCCTGCCAGACCGCCTTAAAGCCGGGCATTGTCGGAGACACGGAAATCATAAATGGAATCTTGTACAACACTAAAATAGAAACGCCATCAGGGAAAATAAGATATATGAAATATAATGACCACAGTTGAAAGAACACATCTCAAACAGAGTTTCAGTCTAACAATTCGGTTAAGATACTTGTTGGAAAATTTTGCAAAGGGGAAATCATCTTAGCAATTTACTTCATTTGAGTAAATTTCCTGCATTGTTTTATGCTAAGAGATAAATTGAGCTGTTTCTAACAAGACCAAGATGGAAAAAGTTCTGTTTCACTAAATAACTAAACAGTAAGGAAGTTGGAGCGCACTCTTTAAACACCATCAGTTTAACACAACCTCCCACAGACTTCCACCTTGAATACGCTTCTGGAAAAAACAAACAAACAAACAAAAAAAAAGAACGTTGGCTAATTCTTTTACAGCATGGTATATAATCCAGCATTAGTGACTATATTCATCTTGCTGAAATAAAAGTTAATCAGTAATGTATTAGCCAGTGAGATGAAGGGGATTAGAAGGAGATGGACTATAGCTTCTAATCTTATTGTGTTGAATTATTTTCTTCCCTAAAAAAAAAAAAAAAAAAAAAAAAAAAACTTCCACATAAACTGACAAAGTTGAGTAGTGACAAGCATAAACCTTCAGCTTTACCCCTTAATCAGCTCCAGTGGTATCCTCTGGGACCAGGAATAAAGAAACAGTTTCCACAAACTTGTCTGGGTTGGATTAGAAATTCATTTGGATAAAAGAGACGTTTTTATGATGTGATTATTTTTTATTAAAGGAGTCACTGTTAGGGCTCTATGGCTGTGTACTGTATAATCAATGCAGATTAAAACCAAACAGCTCCACTCTTCGGTTGTTTCAATGCACACAAATGGACAGTGTGGTAGAAATGAACACCTACTGAATCAGAATAGATTTGAAAATAGAGTAATTTCTCGCTACTTGGCGGTTCGACTTTGGCGGAATTGCTCTATCGCAGTTTGTGGACGTACAGTCCATAATATTGTACAACAACAAAAAAATTGTACAAGACACACAATTGTCGACTTTACAGTAATATTACTGCACCTCACGTGGTTGGGGAAAACGTTAATGACAAAAAAAAAAAAAAAAAAATTGGGACAGGCGCCGCCATTTTGTAGTTTTCTTACATTAATCATATACTGTATCGCCAGTTCAAAGGAACTACATTATCCACAAGGCATCAGTGCACTTCCCAGAATCCAACAGTGCCTCCAGACTGCTGCTTTCTGCCAAAATAGAGGGAAAGTTTGGATCCGATCCAAACCTGCCTAAAAAGTTTGGGCCTTATTTGTAATAAATTTGGCGCTCAGTGACTGCAGAGAACCGATCAGAACTGGACCAGAACCGGTCCAGAGCTACTTCCAGCCTTCTCGGTCAATCTGAGTGCTGTTTGCCAGCCCAGGGAGCCTCTCGAGCGGGGAGGCGTTGCTTGGAGGTCCAGTATTTTCTTCGGAGCACACTCGGTCTTTTTAAATCAGATTTCTCGGGATTATTTGGACTCAACTGGGACCATTGTGTGGTTTTGTGCTGGCTCTCCAAAGGTCCGGCTCTCTCCAAAAGCGTCTAGTGCTCAACAGCTGCAGAGAGCCGATCAGAACCCGACCAGAACCGGGCCAAGGCTGGTGAATCCCCACACAATATTTTGCAGTGGCTACTGTGCAGTACATATATGTATGTACATATGTTATTAAAATGACATAGGTTTAAGAGTTTAGAACATTGAAAAGCCTTAAAATATATATAAATACTAAAATTAATATAATGTTGCTACTTTGCGGAATTTCACTTACTGCGGGCGGGTTTGGAACCGAACCCCCGCAATAAACGAGGGACTTCTGTAATGCTGACTGATGCTTTTTCGGGTAAAATGATGAATTTTCTTGCTTTGAAAAATAACATTTAATGTGCTTCCGTACCCACTCGATTTGTAGTTTAACACAATGAATCTTACACGTCCACCTGCTGAGAGAGTGAAGGATTTGAGTGAACAAATTATAAGTATTTTTATTAAAATGCTGTAAAAGACAAAAAGAAAACAGAAGAAGGCGTTTTATTCTCATTAAAAATTCAAATTCTTAGTTTCTCAGCAAACAAATTAATGTGATTCTTGCCATTTTTATTAAAGGCAAACACATCTTTTAAGTGTTTGACATATTTATATCAGCAGAACAGATTGTTTAAAACTGAGTTTGCATTTCCAGCCCACGGACCACGACATGTTTGTATTTATTGTACATTTGGGATGGATTCAAACGAACCTGTGGTGTGCGGTGAAAGCTTTGTCTAAAAAGGAATAAGTGAGATAAAAAGAAATAAAAAAAAAAGACTATAGAAAAATAATGAAAACTGAATAAATGACATGTAGAGGATCTTTTATTTAACTTTTTAAAAATTATGCTCAAAGTACCTTTAATATGCAGGACTGTGCAAAAGTAAAAAAAAAATAAATAAATAAAATTAAGTGAGGATGGTTTCAAAAATCTTTTAGAAAAATTATCAAAGGTCTTCAGACCCTTGTGTTTTCTTGTTTAAAGCAAACCGACTCAGTGCTGAGATCGGTCTTTACTGGCTTGTAGCAGGACGGTTTCTCTTGTAAACAGCATTTTATGGCTCCACGGGCCTTTTTAGGTGTTGTAACATGCTGAAGCAGGACTTTTAAAACAACCACGTGCTCCCATAAAGTAAAGTATTCCTAAACTGCATCGTTTGAACAACTGTTCTTGGTGTTGGGAGAAATATTTAGTAAAATAATAAGATCTCTTTTTACTTCTGCTGTTTTAAAGCATGAATAACATGTTTTACTTCTGTTTATTTATCTCTGTACAAACCTTTAGGTGTTTTTGCCTTTAAATTGGAAAAGCAGAACACATGAATTGATTTAAATGTTGCTGACATGCAACAAGAATCTCCCACTGGAATCAAACTGGGAAGCCTGCACAGTGTGCACCATGCAACTGTTTCATGTGTACACCACCACCTCCTTTCCTTTCCCATCATCACCTTTTCCTCTGCTCTTCCCCACCTTTACTTTGGGAGTTTGTCAGCATAGATGAATGCTGAGTAGATATTAAAGCAGAGCCTTTAACATGAAGAGGGGATCTGCAGCCTTAGGGAACGTTGAAATGTGACATTTTCAGCCTGGATTTGAACTGTTACCAAACATTGTGACTAGGATATGACAGGAAGTGATGCGATAGCTTCACACAAACCCACATGAGCTGTCTGGGGTGTTTGTACACACAATGTACAGCCCAAGAATACTTTACCAACAGAATCACTGCAAACTGTTCATATTTTACTGACAGCAAGACGATGCCTTAAGAAAAGCCCATGTGCCTTCACATTTCTTTTTGTTTGGACATGAACAATATGCTCACTCAAAATAGACTTAAATGAAAACAGAGCACATTTACAGCCCTGGATTTATGCTGTTTGTACTCCGTCATATTTCATGCAGCTTTGAAGTACAAAATGACAAAAGTGGAAGCTATTGTTTGTGTTAAAGCACCCATTGCAGTGTTCTTGGCCAATTTAATTTTCTTTTTGCAAACTATATTAGACAACTGTTTTTTCTGTATTTAAAAGTGAACTGCATTGAAAATCTGCAGCATGTAACAAAGCTTTATTTCATTTTAAGATCCCAAATAAAAACATCTTAGATTATTAAAACTATCAAACTGATGGTGATGTAAGGGTTTATGAAACAGTAATCACAAAAACTACTTTAAAAATGTTGTTTTTCCTTTAAAATGGCAGACATATTTTAATTCTTAGTCCCCTTCAGACTAACTTGTCAGTCTGATCAGAATTAAATGTTTTTTTTCCTCCAATTGAGGTTGTTCAAAGAGCTATCTACAACAGGTAAAATATTGACTGACAATAACATTTCCTTGGAGCTTAATTAAGTTTTCTTTTTCTCCTTTAAACACCTTAAAACATAAATATAATAAACTGCTCTAGATAAAATAAAAATAAAAAAGTTATGTGCTTAACTTTAAATAAATTGCAGTTGTTAAGAACATAAACAACACCAATAAAGTGTCTAAAGTTAAATTAGATTGTAAAAAGTTATTCAGTTTCTATAAAGCAGTATGTAAATAAAGAGAATAATTTTCTGTGAAGGCTGTGAAACAGCCTGTTGTTGATCTGAATTCATTAATATGACAACAAGCCAAGTAAAAAGCACAAACTAATAAAAACTATAACTTGAATAATGCGGGTGCTTGTTTTGTCAGCCGCAGCCCTAATAGGGTCTGTCCGATTTATTTGCAACCTTAATACAATTGTGTGCGTATGAGTGCAAAATATAGTTTGATCATTATTAGACGTGCTTTGGCCTTTTAAAAAAAAGCCAAGAGGCTGACTTTACTCTGCATTTTACTCTGTTAGATACTAATGCACCAGAAAAACATTTTACATTTATCACATCAAAACAAAAAAAAGAATAAAAATTTAATTAATATGTGGGTCTTTTGAACAGAAAAATGATTATTGTTTGAATAATTATGAAGCATTCACACTATTGCGATCCATTTTCCTTCCATGTGTTTTTGATGCGATTCTCGTCCCCCAGTTTTCAAGCTATTTCAATAAATCATATATAAAACGTTCAGCTCAGTTCAGTTTCAGGACAATCCTGTACTTTATACTTTTGGTATTAGTGCAGCTTTAGCTTTTTGAAATATTTAACCTTTTCTGTCACTTTTTTCTCCAAGAAAATGAATTGAGCTCATTTTACATCTTTCAAATCTTTAGATCTGTTTACATTATTTTACTGCTCCTTTCACATTTTGTTCTGGTTCAGCTTCTTTCAGCTTCCTTGTGCAGATTTAAACTTTTCAGCTACTTTCAGCTGTTTCTTCTGCTATTTTGTGCTCCTTTCTGAGTATTTCTACTAACTACAACATTTTTGTGCTTCTTCTAACTTCTTTCTGCTAATTTTAGTTTTTTATGCTCTTTTCAGCTTATTTTTTCAGCCGTTTCAGCTAGTATTTAACTGTTTTAGGCTAATTTTAGCTTTTTCAGCTAATTCCACATTTTTTGCACTTGTTACAACTTTTTTCAGCCTATTTCAGCAAAAATGTGCTCTCTCCATGTCCTTCTGGTAATTTAAGCTTCTTCTGCCTTTTTAGCTACTTCTCAGCTGTTTTGTTGCTTATTTCAGCTTTTCTCTTCTGCTAATTTAAGATTGTTCTACCCTTTTAGTACATTTTTTAGCATTTTTAGCTAATTTAAGCTGTTCTCAGATAAATTCTAGTTTTTCATGGTAATTTCTACTGCTTTTCAGCCTAATTAACTTCTTCACATTAAATTTAGCTTGCTATACTCCTTTCAGTTTTATTCTGCTATTTTCAGCTTTTTTGCTGTTTCAGCTACTATTTAGCAGTTTTTATAATCATTTTAGCTTTTTCAGCCAACCCAACATTTTTATTAGATCATTTCAGCTCTTTCTGCTTCTGTCTTGTAGTTTATGTTACTTTCTGCCTTTTCAGCTACTTTCCAGCAAATAAAATAAAAAATAAAAATTCAGCCTTTTTTTAAGCCAATTTCTTGCCGCTTATGCATTTCTAATTTCACCAAGCATGTGTTATTTCTGCTTTCTTCTGCTAATCTAAGTTTGTTCTTCCATTTCAGCTTCATTTCAACATGTTTTTTAGCTACTTTCAACTGTTTTTCAGCAAGTTCTTCTGCAATAAGCATTCACATTGAATTTTTGCTGGAAATACTATTTCTCTAGTTACCATTTGATTTTTATCCAATAATGCTCAGTCAACTCATCTGGACAGTTTCTTTTTTATAGAAACATTTTGCCCTCTATCTGGAGGGCTTCATCAGTCAGAGGAGTTCCAGTAAACTGTTTCCCCACCAAGCAGTAAACATCTTAGATGGACCAACCAGTGAGATGATGATAGAGCATGAACTTTGTTGCCTTGAACCACTTTGGCTGTGGCTGCCTGCCTGGGAGGAGTCGATGAGGGACAGGACGGCCCCCAGAAACCATCTTGGCTCCAGCAAACTGGTTGGTCCACTTAAGGTGGTTACTGCTTGGTGGGGAAACAGTTTGCTGGAACTCCTCTGACTGATGAAGCCCTCCAGATAGAGGGCGAAATGTTTCTATATAAAAAAAGAAACTGTCCAGATGTCCCGACAGAGAATGATTGGATTTGGTACCTGGATGATTAAGCATGAACTTTGTTGTGGCATCAGAGCATTTTTCTGCTGGACCGATTTGTTTTTAATGAGTTTTAATAAGTAGCAAAGATCCAGATGCAGCTAAATCTGCTCAAACCCATCAATAATTGAATAATAATCTGAAAGAATAAAGCCTTGGTTTAACACATAACGTTTAGAAAACACTTGTAAGTTTGGCTATGTTAGACGTACATGAGGCATTTTGGTGAACTCACCGTGAACTTACCATCAAATCCTTTATGAAACTGGACACATACAGCTTAAATCATTTGTCCTTTAAATAAGTTTGAGCTTTCGAGGACTTCTGAATAATTCTATAAACATCGTCATTATCAGCAAGTCCTGTAGCGACTGAGTCAAAAACATCTCCATTACTAACACTGTGTTTGCCTGCAAACCGGAAGTGTTCAGCATGGCTAAAAATGTGGAAGTGCTACAACGGAAGTCCGTGGCATAAAGTCTGTTGGGGACTGGGTGTCTTGCTCAGAGACACCACAACATGTGGGAACAGCGGAGAGTTGAGCTACAACTTTCTGGTGCCCAGTCGGCTGCCCTACCTCTACATCATCTCGGATCCCCCTTAGACCCATTACCTTAAAGAGGAACTAAACCCAAAATTAACTTTTTTAACTGATAAACTCCCTAGAATGTGTGTAGAAAGTTGTACAACACTATGTCTGTGTTAATGTTCATGTTTTTGTGGTATTTGTTAAAATTGGCAATATTTGGTTGAAAAAACAGTTTTCACTAATCCTATGGGTTGAACTGTGGTACTGCAGCCTAATTTTCATATTGGTCTACGACTCTCAC
>JARVLU010007282.1:0-10657 GCA_031762415.1 Simpsonichthys santanae
GATGTTTTTCTTAGTTCATATCTTAGATGTTATTACTGTTTTTCTTTTACATTTTATTGTTGGATGTAACTGGGACCGTGTGTACATAATCTCGTTCCACCACATGTACCACATGAGATGCGAATGACAAATCTCTCTGACTCTCTCTCTGAAATAAAGTTGTCTTGACTTGAAAAAGGAGTAAACAGAACATAATCCTCAGCATACCGTATTCATCTATGAAATCTAGACAAAGTTAACCATTCAACCTGAGTGAGTAAACAATCACTGTGACTGCATGACTAACGTATTTATATTTTATTTTCTAGTTACAGTCTAAAGTCTGGCATTTTTTTAAAACCAGACATGTTTCCTTACAGACTTTCTTGCATCAGCCCCAAAGACACAATGACTCCATTTAATCTGGAGCGAGCGAACACGGCGAAAAAAAAAAAAAAAAAGTATCTGAGCTAGAGCTGGGCTCGCTCGCACACACGGACAGGAAGAATGACGAGAGCTGTTGGTTCAAATCCCACATTCACAATGCAAACAAGCTTCTTTCAGTCAACGCCGGCTTGTGTTCACAGTTACAGCAAACCAGCGAGCAACGTGATGGTCTGATAACCAGCGGAGTACATTCCACACATGCCATTACAGCAGCAGCAGCAAAAAAAAAAAAACAAGGCGAGGCGAAAAGGTGCTGAGGAGGACCGCTGCTGAGTGGCTACAGCTGTGTTTTTGTTGTTATAGATTTAAAAAAAAAACTTTTACAGCCGATTACAATATCCTTGTTTTGCAGATTTCAAACAGGTTCAGTCTTCAATTTTACCAATAAAAGTTCCAAAAACAAACAAACAAAAAAAATCTAATTCTGTTGAATTAGATTTAAATTTAAGCACCCTTATGTTTTCACGTGGACAGCCGAAATGCAAACTTTTTAAAATGATGATGTCATAGTTCCACCTCGTCTTACCTACGACCACAAAAATGGCCTGGGAGTGGGGGAGTGGTGGCGCAGTGGTTAGAGACGATGGGCCTGTGATCGGAAGATCGCCGGGTCAAGCCCCGGTACCAACAAAATCAAAAAATGTGGGTGGAAAAAGGTGAAACACCCACACCTGCCTCTACCTTCGTTCACCCCACTCTGGGCCCCTGAGCAAGGCCCTCAACCCCCACCATCCACTCCCCAAAACAGGTCTCTCTTGAAAATGAGTTCTCGTGGCTCAATGAGACTAACCTGGATAAATAAAGGGTTAAAAAAGGGCAGATTAGATGAAACAAGTGCAGCAGAATCTTGGTGTCCTTCACTGAACAGACAAGCCCAATGAGGAACAATGTAAAAATCTCCTCTTATAACACCAAATTACCTAAAACCCTAAAAGGACTTTGTCACTTTATTGAACTGTCAACAATACAAAAACAAACTCTACTAACTCTGCACGTGTTTGGACTCAGTCCACACTGTCATGCACTTTTAACATTATGCTCACGCTCCACGCCTTGTTTCCTGTTTTTTTTTTTTTTTTTTTGTATATTGTTGGTGTTTGGGGACATTTTTGGTGTTTCCATGTCCATTAAAACCTTTTCAACGATGGTGCTGCATGAAGATATTTTTAGAAACAACAGTTTACCTCAGAAAGTACTCATTAGATGTACATCTACAACAATTCACTTCTAAAGTCAGACAACATGGCTGCCACAGCTAATAAATAGCTGTAACACAGCCATTTTAACACCGAGCTAAAACCTGGTGTGGTATTACAAAATTTTTGTTTCAAACTCTGTCGTGCAAAGCAGCGGGCGACATGCATTCCTTAAAGAAATGCTACGTTCTCTGTTATCAGAAGATGACGAGTTTGTATTTTTTTTATTTAAAACAAACAACCTCACATTTCAGTATTTATTGTCAATGAACGCGGCCTTGGACACCGTAATGAAGCTAACAGTTTCATCTGGTGGACGATGCTGCTCCTCTATAAAACCATCAGGTTAAAAAAAAGGAAATGCTGAAAGACGCTGTGAAAAGCTGTAAACGGACCCGTCTCATGTTCACCGGTAATGGGATTCTGAGGAGCAGGCTAAGACGAGCTGCTCCAACTGCGATTTGGCTCCTTGTGAGTTACCTGGAACAAGCCATGCTTTAAAATCCAAGAAACCAAAGAAGAAAATCTCCATTTAGTCAGAGAATACCAAGATACATTTATTTCCTTTCACAAAGATATAGATTTGTCACATTATTTTAAACAAATGTCTCAGTGGGCGCAGACAAAGGCACAATGTTTTACCTTTGAATTATTTAATGAACACGTGCAGAAAACGAACAACCTTCTTCAACATCAGCACTTGCTCTGACAGGTCACATGACTTAAAAGTGCAATATCGGCAGAATGATATTAAAGCAGCAGCTTTCAAAAAGTAATAGGAATATCTCAACTCTAACAAAGCTGGTAAAGTGCTCTAGTTCTCAGAGAGTACTCAAAGACTTCTGACTGTCCTACGAGGAAAGAAAAGGTCAGGAAGTACCATCTCAATTTTCTGTTGTATTCCTGTCCCTCGTTGGCATTTACAGCCTGAAAGACACTTCCAAATGTTTTTTTAGATGCCAATTTGAAGCTAGCTTTAATTAGACATTTCACAAAGTGACACTCAAAGAGCGCAGCCTGATCAAAACGGCACAATTTGGTTTAAATATTGTCAAACATAAACTGAAGCTTGGACAAAAATAACGATTTGTAATTCATTTAACAAAAATAATTACTGCTTTTTTAAGCAAAAACTGTACATTGTGCATATCACCTGCCACATTTTATGATAGTCTCAAACTAAGTGCATCTTTTATCGAGAAATTTTTACCTTGATATCTGTCAAGTTGACAAAGCAAAGACACAAACGCAGCTAAAGACACCATCGCCTTCATCGGCAGGCGATAACACCATCTTAGAGAACATTTTGATCCTGGTAACCTCAGATCTACTGTAAAAACTGGAGGCGGCAGGTGATTTTGCAGTGGAATGAGGCAGCTGTCCCACACGAACGCTGGAAGTGTGAATGGAGGAAGAAGAGAATTAACACGCCGACAGAAAGGTCCTGGTGCGAATCCAACAGGGACAGCGCTGCAAAACTCAGAGGACGCCGCTTCGGATACTGAGCGCAAGCCTCTTTCACAGAAAACCACAAACCGTATCGCCGAGCGGAGTTCCACCATAGTATTTTTAGTCGGGAAGCCAGTTTTTTTTTTTATTGGACTAAACAAAAAGCGCACACGAAGAGAGCAAAAAATAACTGCAGCACGGGGGTGGATATAGTATCAACCGAGGAATGACGGTGACTCCCATTTCCAGATTGAATGCCACAGTCTGTGCCTTTGAGCGTTTAGTTTGGTCGTCACTGTTGCTATCTGAGCTAATGGCACTCCAGTCTTTGCAAACAATAAAGTCACATTAATGAGTACTCTGCAGCTGGATAATTTGAGAAATTAATCAAACACCTTTAGAAGTGCACTCCTGTAGAGAAGATAGGAAGCGCCATGTTTTAGTCACCACAAACGGAGTCACCTTCAACCTTTCTCAGTGTCAGATTGAGGCTCCGGACGGCTACTTCCAGGAAGGAGACACCCCGTACGGAGCAGGGATTTCCCCATGGCTAGAGAGATGATGAGGCATGCTGGAGCTCCGGGCCAACACAGGATGTAAACTGATCCAAGCTCAGTCTAAAGGTCCGAAATGATCTGAACTGATCAGTGCAACGGGTTTATGCCAAATATAAATCACAAAATGTGACCTGGGCTGCAAACTGAGTTGGAATGAGCTCAGGCTGCAGACAAAAAAATGTGAAAATACAGTAATGTGTTTTTTTTTTTTTGCTAAAAATGAGTCCATAAAAAGTCCATCCAGTAACCCCAGTAAATAAACCAGCATTAAATCTTCCTAACCCACCTTTACATTGAAGTTTTCTAACAGGTATGTCTTCAGAAATAATTCTAGTTGTCTTATAACCCTTTTGAATTACAGTAGTCCCTCGTTTATCACAGGAGATTCGTACCCTGAAGCCCCGCAATAAGTTAAAAACAGCAAATTAGGAATAGTAGTACAAGTAGTAGTTTTTTTAGAGGTGCACCAATTGCAGTTTTCTGGCCAATCACCGATTTCTATAAAGTCTGACCTGCCGATTCAGATTTTGTCCGATACCGATTTTGTTTTATAAGCGATACTGTCAAGTGTTATAAGGTCACAATGCACTTTCAATTTTCCAATATTATTTTGTTGAAAAACATACCCTTGAACAATATCCTAGAACAATACAAACTTGTTTTAACTGGCCATGAGGTAGAGCTCTGAAATAAAAATGAAGTTCAGACAATTGTTGTTAAAACTAAAAAAAAATCTGTAAAACTGGTTTCTCATGCAAGTATTGGACGATTTCTCAAAATTAAGGAAATCTGGAACCTTACATATCAGCACTCTGCTCCACACAGAGAGTTGTGGTAGCTCGGTGGTCTGTGGTTGTGTCAGGAAGGTCATCAGGCGTAAAAACAAATGCCAAGTCTTCGTGCGACTAGTTCGCTGTGGCGACCCCTGACGAAGGAAGAAGCCGAAAGAAAAAGAAGAAGTACAGAAGTCCCTCGCTACTTTGCGGTTCATTTATCGCTGACTCGCTCTATCATGTTTTTTCAAAATAAGATTGGACATGACACACAACTGGCTGACTGATGGTTGAGTCGTGCGATCGGCATGGAATTTTTTGTTTAAAATAAATTATTTTAAATTATTTGGCACTTCCTGCACCTTTGTGCAGCCCACACTGCAGGATAAACTTCCTGCTGCAGCTGATCATCTGTTCTTCTGTGCTCTTATAGAGCGTTTAGAAACATTGTTTATAATATTGAAAGAGTGTGAGGAGTTTAAAACGCCTTTACACACACAAACACACAAACACATTGTGGGACTCATTTTTCCAGCACGGGTCACAAATTCTTAGACAAATCAAAGGCTCAGCGTTCCTCAAATGTCCAGAAATGTCAACGTTTTAGTTGAACCTCGAATGGGTTTGTGTTGTGAACGACTCTCAGGCACGACCGCATCGGCGTTTACCTCAGAATCTGTAAAGTGGACTGGATTATGACAATTAGTTTGTGTTTTCGAAGGCAAGTTGGCTGCTCTGCTGCAACACCGATAATTAGAACTACTGGCACTACTTCAGGGTTTTACTGGACCTCTGCGTGCGTTCCCTTAGCGCAGAAGACTTCACCGTCTCCTCTGTGTGGATGCTCCAGGGTCGTCAGTCTGGGCTCCTTCACAGTGCTGCCTGCAAAGGATTGTGGGATGCATTGACTGTGGTGTCAACATCCTAAACACTTTGCATTAATTAGTTAATCACCATAAACCTGAACAGATGGTCTACATATTGTTATATGAATATTTACATAAAACCATGACGATGCTCTTCTTTTCTATTGTTTTATTTTTAGGGATCAAGCTTGCAAAAATAATTAATTATTTAGTTTTTTCATTAATAGGTGTATTAAATTTGGGCGCATAAGACAAACATACTTTAGTTGTTCATTGACAGAATTGTAACACAAAACAAACATAACAAGAGTCAAATGTTTCCATAACGGAGCGATACATTTGGTGAATAACTGTGACAAACTATAGTAATAAACAACTAAAAAAAATTTTGGAATTGTAAATTGCGTATTTAGTTCCATTTAACAATTTTTATCATCAGGATTGAGTAACGTAGACAAAGGAACACTGTAATCGGCTGGTTATCAGTCGGTGCTCAGCCTGGTTGTAACCCTGAGCTGCAGCTGTGAACGTTGGGTTTGTGTCGTACCTCAGCAGGAGTGGTTACCTCAGGCTGGTTAGGCGACATTTTAGCAAACACAGGAGTCTGACTCCGAACAATCCCCGACACAAGACACAACCTTGATTAAAAGCAAACTGATAACAAAGAAACGAGCAATTAAAAAAAAACGAACGCCAGGAATGACGTGTGGTTTAAAAACGAACAAGGACGACATTTTGATTCTGAAAAATAAGAGCATGCTGATGCAGCTGTGGCTACATTCACGCTGCAGGTTTTAATACTCAAGTCAGACATTTATTTTATGAAATCAGATGTTTGTTTGCTTGTTGGCATGCACGGTCAGGTTAAAATTTAAATGTGATCTCCAACAAAATCGAGTGTGAACCACCAACACTAAAGCTATCTGCACGAAAGATGTGACGTCACACGCAGCACGATGTGTTTACAGAAGTAAATATGAACGCTACACGTGTTAGCATGTGTGTATCGGTTCTGAAGCCGTTGTGCAACCTGAACCGACATATTCAACATGATTACTTCGTCCAGTATTTTGCAGCAGAACTGCAAAGTAGAAACAAGCTCAAGTATCAATAGCGTTAGCATCGATACGATACAATGACAATGGTATAATATGCTGGTGTAGATTCTTAGAACTCTAAGGGAAGCTGTGGCTGAGTGGTTATAGTAGTCTTCCTCCAATGGGAGAGTTGGGGGTTCAATTCCACCAGCAGTTACATGTTGAAGTGTCCCTGGGCAAGACACTGAAACCTTCATTGCCTCCAATGTGTGTCCCATCGGTGTATGAATGTGATAAAGCTCTGATTAGTCTAAAAAGATTCAGATTAGCTTTGTAGAGATGTAGTCAAGTGCTGTATGAATGGGTAAAAAGAGGGAACAGATTGTAGTGTAAAGCGCACTGAGTATCTTGATTAGATAGAAAGACGCTATTTAAGTAGATTTATCATTTAGAACATGGCAAATATATAAATAAAGAAATCAAACATCTCTTCTGTAGCTGGAGATATGAAAAGATCTGAGTTTTAAACAGCACAAGGTTGGTATCAGTTTAATACTTGGATAAATCTGCATACATACCACTCGGAAAAAATATAATACAGTATGTATCCAATTTAGTACCACAGAATAATTAAAAGACTGAGGTCGAATTTGTCACGTTCATGTGGACATGAAATAAAATTCAATTAAAAATGGCCTAAAAAAAAAATAAAACAATCTGGGACACTTTTGTCCAAGGAGAACCCAACAGAAGGATATCATAAATAAAAATCTATTTTGTAGATTTTGATTTTTCCTTCTTTGTTGCGCCACTTAAAGTTGAATCATCAACAGCCTGTGTGTTAAAAGTACAGTTTCTGTAAGAATTCCTCAAGGACACAACAAGGTTACTTCCTGTAAGCGAGCGTTAGAAGATTTATCTTTCCCGCTACGGTTCTCTGCAAAACTGGAACAAAGAAATAAAACAATTATGGGGCTAGCATTACCTGAACGAATGCATATCACCCGCTAAAATCCTCTTATTCTTAAAAATGAAGAAAGTAGTTGTTTTAGTCAAGCAATAAGTATAAACAATCTCACACGATGACTTGTGTTGCTTATTAGTCCTTGGATTATATGATGTGAATGACTCTCAGATACTACCAAGCCAAGTTTTAGCTAAATATATACTGTACTGTACTAAATTTACTAGGTTATAACCATTTTTGTGTAGGCTAATGGGGATTAGTTGTGGCAGCCATCTTGAACTGAGTTGACTCCAAAAGTTGTTTAGTTCAAGACATTCAAGTGAGAAAGCAAATCTGAAAGGTTCATTGAAATTTGTCCAGTGGTTCATGAGATATTTTGCTAATAAAGAAACAAGGTCAATGCCATGTTTTAGGCAAAAACATTGTGCACGGTGTTCAGCTAAAATCACGCCAAATTTTAGCTCAACAGCTGTAAAATAAGCTGAATTGTCAGCCGGCTGTGGCGGCCATCTTTATCCCAAAAGGCCATCAGTTGTAGTCGTCCATTCAAGAATCACTTTCTGAAACTTTTAATAATATCCATCAAACAAATCATTGAACATTTTGCCAACAGACACACACAACAGGCAAAAACATTATCGCTCCTCCTTTGCCCTTGGCGGCCGTTGATGAGTGGCTGTAAGCAAGTTCCAAGACAAGTTCAGCCCTCGACAAAAAACAACAAGTCAAACTGAGCGCGCAGTATTTAACCGCCACAAACAACCCGCCCATTAAACCGAGCAAGCAGACGCCCCCGAGCCGCACCGCAGCCTCTGCAAGTTGTTGGTCGATATAAGCTCATTTCATGACAGCATACAGGAAGCGTGATACAGCAGGCAGACACAAGGAACTACAGAGGCGAACGTGCACAACCCTGAGTTGGGCCTGCAGCACGTCACAGCAAACAGTGTCGTGACTGTGATCCTCATCACCTGAGGTCATTCTGTCCTGAAAACAAAAGTGGAGACTCATCACCTGAATGTGATTCCAGAGGCCTCACGCAACAAGACGGAAAAATGAAACCAAAAAGTTAAAATGAAAGAAAAGCTGAAAGTGACTGGATTGATTTATTTTAAAGAAAAACATTTCAGAGTATAGCTTAAGTGTTGTAATGTTTCTGCCCGTGTTGGTTAGCAAAATATCTCAGAAAATCATAAAGTGATCACTGGACGCAGGTCTACAACGTATTAAAATTTAAAAGCACAGTCAGCCATAATCAGCACAAAAACAGCTATACCTCTGCCAATTATGCACATACAGTAATCATCTAAAATTTTGTGTGTTGAACATCAACCCCCACATACTACAGGTACATGAGCTACACATTGCGCAATATTTTCTATTAAAACTGGCTTCAACTCTGTGTTAGCAAAATATCTCCTGAACCAATGGATGGATTTTAATTAAACGCTCAGGAAGTATAGCTGGCTGTACGTCTACGATTCATTAACATTTCGAGTCAACACTATTTAAGGTGGTCACAACACAAAAGGGCTACAACTCTGTTAATTTTGAAGTTATTAAGCTAAAATATGGTGTGGTAGTTGCCAAGAGTCATCCTCAAAACATACTCTGAGAGCCAGCTCTCATAATACAGCACAAGATAACCCCATCACTCCTTGTGGAGCATGACTTGGCCTTTTATTTACACAAGATTACAGCTGCGAGCCATAAAAACAACATGAGTTAGCTGGACTTGACACCATACAAGAGAGCTATTTAAGAGTGCGATCTGTTAGGCATTAACTTCTAGCTGACAAGCAGGAAACGCCACTTGTTTCTGTCATTTTGTTGAAACATGGGTCAGTCTATAAACAGTAATCCAAACCAAAAAAAGACGAGACTGTGCGGGATTTTGAAACTTGTCCTCAGGAGAGTCAATGACATGGCAGCTCTCCTGATAAACAACAAGAGTCTCCTGACTCTGTATGTGCTGTCCGGACAGAAACAGACAGCTTCCAGTGGATCAAACCCTTAAAAAAAAAGTCTTCCTTCACATTCTCGGACACTAACCGAGATGCTAATTCTGCTGCTACACGTTTTGGTGCTGCATTGCATTGGAAGTTTGTGTAACCGATTTTATTTGTTCCTTAAATTAAAAAAACAAACGTATAAACACCCACTAAAGTGTGTATATTACAATAAACCAAAGGGTTAAGTGGTTAAAGAGGTCGCGAACAGCCGTCGTGCAGCTGGATCGAGAGGGGCGCTGTTGTAGCTCCTTTAAGCTAACAAAGCTAAAGCTAACAACCTGAACAATCAAACACAGAAACTCTTTGAAAATCGCAAAACACCGCGATAAAAGCAACAATATTAGGTTTACATGTAAGATTTGGTGTTTTTACCTGCAGTTCGGCCCGCTCCACTTCCCACTGTGCCCTTTCCACTTCGAAACGGGCCCATTCGTGCTGCAGGAAGTGCAAGATCCCCGGGATGCTATACTGCGCTCGAGCCGCCTCCCCAGCGTCGCCATCGGGCAGCGGTCCCTTCCCACCGCCGGCTAACACAGAGTTATTATTGTTGTTAAAGAACACGCCGGGCCCTGCCTGTTCGTCCATGGCCGGACTCGGTGAAAAAGCTCTTTTCGTCGCCTTGCTGATTTCGGTGTAATAGTTGCAAACAGAAGTGTAAAAAAAATTACAAAAAATAAACTACCGACGGCACCCCGTCTTCTCGGATCAGGGAATGAACTCACTTTCTGACAGCTAGCTGTCATCGCATGACGTCAGCAACACAAACCACGCCCAAACTTCTTCT
This sequence comes from Simpsonichthys santanae, assembly GCA_031762415.1. Classification (NCBI taxonomy): domain Eukaryota; kingdom Metazoa; phylum Chordata; class Actinopteri; order Cyprinodontiformes; family Rivulidae; genus Simpsonichthys; species Simpsonichthys santanae. The sequence continues at coordinate 10,068 of JARVLU010007282.1, forward strand.
TCTTTCTTTTTTTTTTTTTTAATTTGTAGGAGGTGTAGATACTACAGATTCATTCACCGGATCGCCACGGAGGAACAGATATATAAATGAATGAATGAATTAAATTTATATAAATTCATATGATATCTGTGAAGCGGAAATCATAATTTTTTTCCCACAAGTCCAAAATTACAGGCGGACGAGATTGAGTTTTGTCCAGGTCTATTATCGAAACATCTCATAGACAGGATGATTATTATTATTATTATTATATTAATATGAAATATAATAATATATTGATTGGTTCTCTAACTATCTTTCAGATTGGAGGCAAAGTGTTCAACATAATGGTACTTCCTCAAGTTATTTAACAGTCAGCAAAGGTGTACCTCAAAGCTCAGTCTTAGGATCCACCCACTTTAGAATCTACATGTAGGTCAGAGCATCCCTGATGCATCATTACATTTCTATGCTGATGACACAGTTGTTTATCGTCAAGATGAAACAGTTGCCAAGTTATCATGTTGTCAATTAACCTAATTAGTGTTAATTGGTCTTCCAGCTGTTCGTTATATGCTCAATTTCCTTTTTCCAGCCACTTATTGCTACTT
>JARVLU010007438.1:0-10636 GCA_031762415.1 Simpsonichthys santanae
GGGAGAGCTGGGGGTTTGATTCCACCAGCAGTCAAATGCTGAAGTGTTCCTGGGCAAGACACTGAACCCCTCATTGCTTCTGATGTGTGTCCCATCAGTGTAAGAATGTGATAAAGCTCTGATTATTCTTTGTATGGATCTAGAGCGTATGGATGGGTAAATGAGGCACAGATTGTGTAGTAAGAGCTTTGATTGTCTCGATAAGATAGAAAGTGCTTTATGTCCATTCGGCTGTGCCTCCTTCACGTTAGTCAGCCTGTGTGAAGCTGCAGTAGTGAACCTCCACTTTGAACCTTGAAGCTACAGCTAGACAGACTCGTCTTCTTATTTGAAATGGTTCAGAATTCATTTAGCCATGCTGTGTGCCTTTGTAGAGGAACACAGAGAGGAAGCGCAACATTAATAAAGAAGCATTTTATCATATCGCTAAAGATTCGGTCCTTAGCGGCTAACAAGACAGCTACTAAAGCGTTAGCCATCTTGTTATCCGCTAAGGACCGTATCTTTAGTGATATCGGAAAAAAAATTATCTTGAAATTTTAAAAATATCGAAATATCGCCTAGCCCTAATGGGGCGGGATTTAATTTGGGCTGGAACCAGTCCGCAGCGGTGCTGGTCCTGTTCTGGCTTTAGCTGCCAGGTTCCTGTTGAATTTATTTATTTATTTTTTTCTTGGATGATTGGTCTTTTAATGTAACTAAAAAAGCTCAACATTATTTTAACATTCAAGATTGTGCTGAAACCATCTGTCTTCACTGAACAGCCAATTACAGCGAGCTGACCCCACTGATGGACCGATTCAGTGTTTTAGGTCAATATTAGAAAACAAACATCAATTAATGTGGTTAAAAAAATACCCATTATTATCACCACTTCTTGTGTTAACATTATTGAATCCCCTAATGGCTGCATTAATTTGTCTAAAACTTGGAAAGCTCCTTTACTGTTATGGTTTTGGCTCAGACAGATTTCTTGTTGTTAGTTCTTGTACAGACGGCGAGGCAAGTTGCAATCAGAGATAACGGAGAGAGTGACAGAAGCAACAAAAGGCTGGTCTTTGATCAGACCTGCAGCTCAGGAAGGACGGTGTGTACCCGCCTTGTTTCCACACAGAAGCAAATAGAGTTCATGCTGGAAAAAAAAATCACATTTTTCCACGTGGAGGCTTTGGTTGACTGAATTTACTGGAAAAACCCCTCGCAAAAACACTTCCAACCATGTCATCGATCTGAATGAAATCCTTTTCATATTGAGTCATTCATTTCTCATCTCATTGTGGGAATATTGTAGATTTATATTTTGTCATAGCCAGAAATAACCTACTTGAACTGATGTTGAGTCAGTGCAAATTGGTTAACAGGAAACCCAGGCTGAAGAAATGCATTCAAGATAAGACTGAGTCACAAACGTTGGGCATGTGCGCTGCAGTGCTGGTGCTTGTCTCAGACATTACCGGGACCAAATGTGCTGAAGTTCTGTTTCTAGGAACTGCCTCCGTTGGCACGGGATGATGCACGTTTGATCGATGCTCCGGCTCAACTGCCTCGCATCTGTCAACGCCTCCTCACTTCCAAGACTCAGCTGCTGACGTGCATTAAAAAAAAAAGTCGAGCATTGTCTCTGCACTCCTTTTGTGAAGCTCCCCAACCAATGCACCATTTCAGGTTTAATCATTGGAAGTTATTGATTTCTTCAGGAGAGCAACAACCTCGGTGCCGTGGAGAGGGAACGGTCCATTTGCCTGACTATTTGTCATAATATCCACTTGCATGCACCGTCGCACTCTCTTCATTGTGTTGTTGTTGTAGGGAAAGAAGGTGGCCAGGAGGACGGCGTATGTACAGGGATTGTTAATCATTTAGTCGAGCAGAGTTTGTAGAAATGTGTTCAGTAACAGTTCAAGTGGGAAATAATCTGATCACAGCTCTGATGAGGTGTTTAGTTAATGCAGTCGAGGCCAAAGAATTCAGTTCAGATCTTTTGTTGGATTCACTAAATGTTCCTATTTTTTATGGAACCCAAATTCAATCATTTTCAAATACAGTATTGGTGACATGTTGTTGAAAAGCACCAAAGTCTCTACATCAGAAGTTGGAACTAGAAAAAAATTATCTTTTTGTGATGGACAGTTGCTCGTTGCCAATAGGCAGACAGTTAAAAACATTTTTGCCCATGTGTTTTATCTGTAAAGTTTAAGTATTTCAAAAACTGGTGGACAAATTTTAATTTAATCATCGTAATTAACTAAACAACGTTTTGAAGTCAAGACGGACACTCAACCAGCTGACCTAAGAAGCACAAAAATGATCATAACTCTGCCAAATTCTGGAGATATTGAGTTAAAAGTGGGTTTGATAGCAGCTGACCATCTTAAAAGCACCACCCGTTGTGCAAGATCTTTGCTTTAAACTTTAGCAATCACTGTCACCAGTTTGTCTGTTAGCACTACGACATAAGTCTCTGGATGAATGTTACTGAAACTCTCTGCAAGTAATCACTGGCTGTACAAGTCATTAAACTTTTGGAGTTACCCCAGTTCAGCATTGTCATCACAGATTGTCAGCCTCAGCCATAAATGGCTATAATTAAGTCATATTTATAGGTATTGAGCTAAAAAGTTTAATGTGATTGAAGCTGGAAATCATCACATACTCTTTGTTTCTACTGGAACAAATATGTTGGTTTTGTTTGAATTAAATGTAAATCTAAACTAAGTTTATTAGTTTTTACTTAACCAGGCAAATCCCACTGAGATCACAGATCTTTTCAAATGAGGCCTGGGCCTGAAGGAAGCCTAAATATTCATTTATTTGGTCTTTGGTAATAAAATAAACTACCCGTAAAAAAAAAAAAAAAAAAAAAAAAAAAAACCTATGCAAACATGAGGAGAACATTCAACCTCCACACAGAAAGACCCCAGGCTAAAAGTATTTTTGTATTGGAAGGTCCGGCCCAGCCATGATTGGCCTGGCCCATGTCTGCTCTGCACAGCCTTGGTTGTTTTTTCATTTGGCCAGGATCGTCCTATCAAGAACGCCCGAGGCTCATGTGATGTCGTTTTTCAAAACACCCAACGCTGGCAAACCTGGAGCTCATGCTATTGTTCATCATTATTTCTCCCTTCAAAAACAAGTTAAAGAGCTAGAGAAGGTTGAGTTGCTAGAAGAAACAGCAGACAGATACAAGAGTGTATGAGGCCATACGGCAGTATCACGCCGATGTGAGTGTGCTAAACGACGCAAGAAGGTAATTTAATGCTAGCTAATTTTAGCTTGTTTATTGTTGTGCATACGACCGGGGCAGTGAACCAGTCAATGGCCTGCTGTCTGCTGACATCAAGTCTTCAGCACCAGTCGACCCCATGGAACACCAGGTCTATGAGTTCCAAGAATCTTCCTGGAAGTGAGCCGTACTGCCCAATGCAAAGACTTGGAACACTGGCTAGAACCCAGCCCAGGCCAGGTGGGACCCTAGGATGCAAAAGGGCTTTAACGATGTTTCTAATCTTCAGACAGGGTAACTGGTCTGAAAGCACCTGAAAAAGGTTTAGTAACAAAAGGTCTTAGCACCTCAACCATTCATCCAATTAGGAGGCTACCAGCTCCACTTTGCATCAACACCGATTGATGTTTAGAAAGAAACCTGTAATTAAAGCCCTCTTCACACAGGATTAGTTTTACCTAGGGACCACATGCTATTTGTAATAATTATGGAGATTGTGTTGTTCATACGAATTGGCCATAATTTGTAAAGTAAAAAAAATTCCCCTGCAAATTACCTACAATATTTAGCTGTGATAATACTAATCCAATGTGAACAGGCATCTCTGTGATTTGGACATAAATGGGTGGGATCTGATATGTAATTAAACTGTTTTTTGTTTTCTAAGCAAAATCATTTAGAAAAATATAGAACAAGGCTAACGCGCAGCTCGCTTCGGCTTTTATGCTGCTACTTCCTTCACTGCAGATAACACGAGGTGTGGAGACGCATGCATGATCAGCTGACCCACCCATCCATCTATCCATCCATCCAATTTACCTGCTTCTTCCTTTTCGGGTAGCGAGAGTCGCTGGTGCCCATGTTCAGCAGTCACTGTACAAGAGGTGAGGGACACCCTGGACAGGTCGCAAGTCCATTTCAACCGGCAGATCAGCGGACGCACGGCCACTCACGCACGTGGCCGGTGATAGGTTGTCCATCTGAGCTTAACGTGGCTTTTTAAATTTTTTTTAACCTCTTTAAACCTGCTGGTAGGACCTGTCTCCTCCTCAACAAGTAGATTTACACAATTTCATATCGTGCATTCTTTAGTTTTCTTTAGTGCTGATTTGTAAAACCACATCAAAGCCTGAGACCGGCCCGGCCCGCACATTAAACACATTATATGGACCGGCCCGGTCATGACAACGCAGCATGTTAACATCATATCCGGAAGATGTCTGTAAATTTCAGCTAAATCTCAGGCTTTGGTTATTCTGTGTGAACGTGCCACATAAAAAGCAGACGTTGGGGAGTAATTTATTTATTACATGTGGTCCTTGGTTAAAACTAATCCCGTGTGAATAGGGCTAAAGACGATCTTTTGTTCTAGAAATGCAACATGTATTTTTCACACCTTCTCACCCGTGTGCACACATGTAAACAGACCTCATTTTCCATGGCTCTCCTCTGGACAGAGCAGCTGTGGCTGTGTTACAGCAAGCTGTGAAGGATCTCAGCAGTCCATTTGTATCTAGACCTATAACCCAACAATCCTGGCAGGAACCTCCGAGCACTGCCAGCTTTGAACTCGTAAGGGTTCCTAGGGGAGAGTCCGCTCTTCACCAGAGCAGCCATGACCTTCACGAACCGCTGGTGGAAATAAGTGTCACTTTAAAGCCTTTTAGTGTTCTGATATAAACCGTCCACCTCAATTAACCCCAGTATGTGAGTCATGGGGCAAAAATGCCTAATCCTACCCATCACAGTCAAATGGCTGTTCTGTTTATGGAGATTATTGCCATAATAAATAACGGGGAGGGGAAAGTTTGTTGGAGACGGTGTATTTGCCTGCTTGCACACCTGCTTGAAGTTTACTTGTTTTCAAGGTGAGGGGGATTGAGCATTAAATCCAGCTTTTGTCTGCAGCTCTCACTCACACACGCTTGGGAGGCCAATTCTGTCCACTTTGGCTCGTTTCACCATCTTCCCACTGTTCGAGACAAGTTGTGACATTTCAACTGAAGTCTTTGTCCCCACCCACCAGCTCTCTGTTGTCATAGCAGCCATTCAGCCAACTGGCACGTGTTGAATGCGTTCGGGTCGGGAAGTAGTTGGATGGCGAAATTGGCCACTCTCGGAGTGGTGGTGTTTTTACAATCTTTGTCAAAACAGGGAGGGATGGTGTGTTTGTCCAGCGGTTGTTAGATCCATTCTGATGGGTCCACTTAATCATGTGAAATAACATGTTATAATCAGAGTTAAACTGGAACAATTACTTGTTGCTATTATCATCTCAACCGATTGACCGGGGTTGACTTTCTGAGAACGGTTCACACCTTGAAGCCACATGAGAGGTAGCCATGAGAGAGTCATTGGAGTTGCATGAATACAGATGTGGATGAAGGAACAAGTGGTAGGCGAGTGCTGAAGAAGGGTTGGCGTGTTCTAGTTCCCACAGAATGCACTGTTACCTGTCTTCTTTGTCCCGTTTTTTTTGTCAAAGGATTAAAATGTGGATTCAAGGTTTTACATCTCAAATCTTTATTGGTCTGGAAAAAGTAAACTTGGCACAACATTGTCAAGTTGCATGTTGTGTCAGTAACATCAAGGAGGTGTCATGATGCTGTATTTTAATGGGCAAAATGTTTGTTGAAATGTACATTGGAACCACAACTTTATGTTTTTAGCAGCTCTTTAATGAAAGGGCAAGAATAAACAGCCTTTTTAGGACCCTATGTTGGCTGGTCAGTAGACATGGTTGCATTGCAGATGAACCTATTATTTTTCCTGAATGCCGAGTCCCGTTTCACCCCTTCCTCTTACTTTCTAGCCCATAATGCTGACCTTTGCTTCCAAAGTTGCAGTCAAAACTGTTTTCATTTCCTTTTAGCTGTGTCACCACGTCCTTGTTTTTCTTGTATTGTTACGATGAAACATTTTCTGCTCTTGCTAGCATTACTGGTTGTTCCTAAGAGTCTAGACTTTGGTAGTGTTTAAAGGTTGACAGGTGTCCAACAGGAACCTTTCTTTGTTTTCCACCTGTGGGTTAGCAAATTTGAATTGATAATGATGGTTGTGATGTCCTTGTGTTGGTTTTTTTGGTCTGTTTTTTAAGCATAGCTTCTACGTTAATTTACTCCAGACAATCTCGTTAAGAATTGCTCTGCTGATTTGGTTTACAGGAAGTTGTTGTTTGATAGTTGAAGTCTGCATCGAGACAATGACCACCCAGACTTCAGTTTCAGGTGCGTCTAGGTCACCTTGACCGTTTAGTCAGTGTATGTGTGCTTAATGTTTTCATTTCAGTTTCAGCTGTGGAAGTTAACATGACAGGTGAATATTTTGTTATCTACTTACCTACAAGTACAGTATATAAGATTATATGAGAAATATAAGTTAAATCAACAAAACAAGCGTGAATAATCTTTCTGTGACTGGACCAGTATTGACTTAATATTCAAGATTTCAGAATGTTTTTTGTCGTATGATTTTGCCAGTTTTTTAATTCAGTTTGCAGACTTCTGTAAAAAATAAATAACGGCACGGTGGCACAGTTTGTAGAGCTGCAGCCTCTCAGCGGGAAGGTTGCCAGATCGAATCCTGGCCAGGGGGCCAGTCTGGGTGGAGTTTGCATGTTCTCTCCGTGCATGCATGTTTTTATTTTTATTTTTTATTTTCCCAGGTACTCCAGTTTCCTCCCACAGATCAAAAACATGCATGTTAGGCTGCCTTCAGGCCTCCCTTGCAAAAGAGATCTGTGATCTCAATGTGATTTTCCTGGTTAAATAAAGGTTAAGAAATAAAATACAAAATAATTGAACTTTCTCTTCTGAGAAAGTTCTAAACATTTAATATCTTACCTGCTGTTGACAGCTCTTTGAACAACAAATAGTTTGTCTTTGATTGGACTGATGAGCTAACTGCTAGTGTGAGTGGGACCAAGATCAAAATGGATTGCTGCAGACTTAAAACAACTTGTGTCTCAGAAACCATCAGTTTTGTTTTACGCAATTATTCTGTCAGAAATCTTACATCTCCTGGAAGTGTTCCAGCGGCTATAAATTACTGCTCTGTTTGCTTTTGCAAATGATCATAAAACTCTGTGTAAATATCTGTATAATGTGTGACAGCACTGTAACAGGTTTTAAGATGGCGAACGCTTGAACAGCTATGAGAATTTAAAAGTTTTTTTTTTTTTAAGATTGCACAAATCCGTTTCGTCAGTAGTTTAACTGTTAGCAAATTAAACTGTATTTCTTCCAAACTGAGTTTGTTCATAGATGTCTAACAGGTAAGATATTAAGTGTTTGTAATGATTCCACAGAACCCCACTAGAGTATCTGAATCATTACCGGTACTTTACGCCCCTTAGGTTGCCTAATATTGTGTAGTACGGTACTCAGCCCTGCAGGCTGACAAGTACTCCTATAAATATAACGTCAAGTCACGGTGGAAGACTTGTTCTTCTGGTGTTGGTCCAGTCGGTAGTTTGTGTTTTTTTCATGGCTCATTATACTTCAGTGAAACATTCCATTCTCTGTGCTCACCTTCAGTCACTGTAACCTGTCCCAGCTGAGGTTAGTCAAGGGGGTGGGGCGCACCCTGTGTGGGCCACCTGTTCATTATAAGTGGACGTCATACCTAACCAGGAAAGCTCCTTTCAATGTCAACAACAGCTTCCCATAATCCTTCATCCAGCTCCTGATATACCGTATTCAGGCTGATGCCAGGAAAGAGTTGGTGTCAAACAGTTCTAATATCTGTGAGCTGGTTCTTTGCTTTTCACAGCAAAGAGAAAAACCAACGACATTCGTCAAAGAAGAAAGAATCAGCTCCAAGGTTAACCACCAGACTGACTCATTTCTCTTGTTTCAGAGTAAATTACTAGCTTCTACTTTCTGATGCGTCTTTGTAAATGTTGTGAAAGGACAAATGTCTTAAATAATACCCATAGTTGATAGTTAGAGCCTTATTAACATGTTGGAAAGGACAAAAAGATAAAAATTTCACACTGCAGAGAAGTCGAGCGAAGCTGTAGATCAGACATGAAAATCACCAGACATGTTAAACAGCCACCTGAAATGAACTACAGTTGTCCCTCAGTTATCACATGGGTTACATTCCAGACACCCCCACGATAAGTAGGAAGTAGGAACGCTATGTTTATTTTAGTATTTATATCTATTTTAAGTACTTTTAAAATCTTTCCCACATTCTTGCAATCTTCTAAACTCTTACACTTAGGTCATTTTAACAACATACGTATATGTACTGTACAGTACTGCAAAATTTTAATCACCAGCTCTGCAGACGAGCAGCTCAGTTCTAGTTGGGCTTGGTTCTGGTCTGCAGACCTACCCTGCAACATGAAACCCACTGCCCCGTCCAGGTAGATGTGCACATGGATAATTGAGCTTCAAGATTATTTGACTTTTTAATCAGCTTAATAGATAGATCATTACTTCTGACTTTGCGTTGCAAAAATTTTCCTCCATTTCAGCAGAAAGCAGCATCCCGAAGCACTGTTGGCTTCTGGGTAGTGTAGTTCTTTAGACTGGTTTTACAGTGTAGGCTTATTGAAAGAAAACTACAAAATGGCAGCGCTTGGCCAAAGTTTTTTTTTCATTAACTTTTTATCTTGTACTGTCCCTATCATTCTAATAATAATAATGTGTTACATGTCATCATCATTGTATGTTCCCATACAATGGCAAAATTGTCTCTCTGCGTTTAAACCATCCACCACCAGGTGGAGCAGTGGGCAGCTATTGAAGGTGCCCGGGGAGCAATTGGGGATAGGGTGTGCTGCTCAGAGACCCCACAGGATGTACAATGACTGGGGATCGAACCTGGGACTTTTTGGTCCTGGGTCGGCTGCCCTGCCTCTGCCCCACCTCTGCCCCTGTCCCATCTCGGCCCCCTATCATGTGAGTAATATTAAAGTGTGTGACATGATGTTTGAACTTTGCATAAACTGGCACAACATATATATCTTGTATCATTCAACTATGTTCGTTTTTGCAAACAAAATGATAAATATATGAAAATTTCATTCAAAGTCATTTTAAATTTGGCGCTGTGTTTAGTCACGGGAAATCCGTGAATTACGCATACGTCGTCTGTGACGTAATCATAGGTATTTCAGCTAGAACGCCCCCTGTACAATACAATGGCAGAGAATAGGAACCGATGAATTTAGCAATTTAAGTTAAGATTTGAGCGATTTGTCTTCAGTTTGGGAAGCCGAACTTAGTAAAAGTGTTTCTGAGCTTAATGCACGTATGTTCAAATCAGCTTGATATAAGTAGTGTCGCGTTGACGGCAACGTGCGCGCGCAGCGCAATGAAACTGTGCATCTCTTTAAAATTGAGCAAAATAAACACCTAAAAAAAAATATTTGTTGGCTGATATTATAGAAAAAGGGTTTCTGTGCTGAACATTACCTTTCAAAAAATTTCAAATCAGCTTTATTTAAATAGTTTCGCTACGCCAGTACGTGCACGCGCATCCGCAGGCCTGTGCAGTCTGCTGATGCGCGTGCATGTGCCGGCGTAGCAAAAATATTTAATTGAAATGAACTCACAAAGGTTCCTACTACATGGACTGCTGATTACCCATGTGACCTCATACCCATTCACAAATATATTAATTTATCACCTGCTCCTACACAGACGTTAAGTTCAGGAAGAACCTAATAAAGAGGTTTTGCTGCTGACTGTCACACAGACACATTTTCATCTCCATTTTATCTTTTTGCTTGAGGAATTTTTCTTTTTTACATCGAGCTACAGTAGCCTGCACATGTGGAGCAGAGGGCTGTCATCTAGGGTGTCTGGGGAAGCTGATGGACGATTTAAGGCCCCGCCTCAAGGGGCCAGACTGGGACAAATGAGGGTGGAGGCAGGGATCCTTTCTTACCCATAATTTGTTGAAATGGTTAGGGGATTCAAACCAGCAACTTCCAAACAGTCTTGCCTTCTGCAGCACCACTCCCCAGCTTGAAGAAATGTTTGTGCTACAAAAGATGTTACATCATTTAAACCATTTATTGTCACATTTTAGTAAGTTTTCTTGAAATCCTGCAAACCTCTGTTTGTGCAGTGGTACAATGTTCTAATGGAGAACTGTTTCACCACCTTCGTACTATGACTTGTCCTCGTTGGTTTCGTTTCACGGTCACCTCCCTCCTCTGTGGTCCTGCAGCCACACAGCTGCGTCTGTCCGGGCCCTGGCTTGTGTTTCTGACTCTGTCCTTGTTCCTGTGCTGCATGCAGGCCTCAGCCTGGTGGTGGGACTGGTGCTCTACATCTCCAGTATTAATGATGAGGTGATGAACCGGCCCAGGGAGCCCGAGCAGTTCTTCAATTACCACTACGGCTGGTCCTTTGCCTTTGCTGCCTCGTCCTTCTTACTCAAAGAGGTCAGAGTGTG
>JARVLU010007519.1:0-10629 GCA_031762415.1 Simpsonichthys santanae
CTATAATTGCAATTTGCTCTGAGATTATGTCTTGGGAAAAAAAATCACATCAAGTAATAATGTAGTATAATTGCACTATAAGTACCCAATATAATTCCAGGAAAAAGACAACTCTGCTCTGTACTTTCCCTCAGAGTCATAAAACACAACAACATATGGCACCAAGCAAGGTAAAGCAGAAATTTTGCAATAGAGTCACTACTATGACAGCTATGATGGATACCATCACAACTGTTCAAATTCATGGTTGTCAATTGCCTCATCAGAGTTCTATTACGTAATTTTATTTTACTGATGTATAATAAAGGTTTAGACTGCTTGTTGGTTAAAAAATAGAAAGCATTATAACATTAGAAATAAAAAGGTTGAGGAAAAGACTTGTAAATTACACTCATTCGTGTCTCCCACAGTAAACACAGCAAACTAATCTCACATTAGCACCTGCTCTGTCTCGTGACCAGTTTGTAAAAAAATAAAAAGGCCCATCAGAGTTGTGTCTCTGTTGTAATCTGTGAATACAAGCTGGTATATTTAACAGATTGAAGTACAAACCAGGGGAGAGCAGAGAAAACCAAGCACAAGTTAAGAAAGGATGTGGAACATAGTTGCAGAACTCCTCAGTGTGCGTACACCTGATATTCTATTCTATATTTAAACACACGACCCCAGAAAAGCACCAAGCAGGAAGTAGATCAGTTTTACATTGACAGTGTATAGGTTTCCTAAAAAGCACAGAGTCCATCACGTCAGGTACTGTAAATAAAGAAAGCATGGGATTGGTCTGTAAGGGGGTGTGCAGTGATTCATGCTGCCTGTGTACAACCCACCCCAGCGTGAAACCACGGGTTGAACTTCTGTTTACCTTCAACTATAGAAACAAACAAGTTATCAGAAGCACACACGGGTTTCTTTTGATTAAGTAGGCCTTATAACATGCTGTAATAACACTGCCGATTCAGACTAATTCTGCTAAGTTTAATTAACGCTAAATGCTATTACTTAATATTTACTAGTCATAGGATTTTATATAAAGTTAAGTTTAAAAAATACACCAGATTAGAAAACAAAGACAGCAGTTAAAATAGAGTTTACTGATAGCTTCTGGCTTAATGGAAACTATCCTCATCGGTTATCCAGGATACCTAATAGCGGCTGATACAGTTTCCAGCTGCAACAACTCGCTTACCTCCGATGCATCCTGCAATAAAATCCATCACCGCTCTTCAATGGCACCTTGCTGAGGGAGCTATTATCTAATGGTAATGAGAAAGCAGCTCAAAGCTATTTGAAACGATTTTATAGCCTTTTCTTAATCAAAAGCCGATGCATTCGCCGGTGACCTGACAGGAACTGTCCTCTCGCCGTTTAATCCAGCTATGGACCAATGCTAGCTGTCAGTTAGCAACTTGTTAGCTGAGAAAACCGGCTAGCTAGTTTTTTTTTTAATTTCCTCTAAACTACAAATGTTAAAACGCGTATTTTCTTTTGCCGCGTGTTTTTTGTTAAATCCCTTCAGTCAGCTAGTTGTTCAACAGAAGCCCTTTCCCAACCTACAAGTCCTTAATTAACCGCTGTGCTGCTTTCAGTCTACCGTTTAGTCTGCCGGGGTGCCGACGTCACCGGAAATCACTTCAAAAAGGGGCGGGTTTGATCGCAAAGTCTTCGTGTTCTGTCCAATCAGAGCGAAGAAAGAAAGTCGACACCTTGCTCGAGGCGTCATACTCGTCATGCAGAGATGGGTCCGCGCCATGTACGAATCTAGCCCCCACAGGGTGTTGTCAATAAAATAAATTGTTTACCAAGTTTATAGACAACAGTTAAACATTTTAACGCACTCACTCTCAGCACGTAACGAATAACTTGGATGAAAATACGCCGGTTAAAGAGACAGTACGATGTGTCGTAATGTCTTATCTGGCAACCCTGAAGCGCCGCAGTCGGCTATTTCCGTCATGATCCAACTGTCATGTAACAAAACACAGCGAAGGTAACGAGGGACAGCGTGTCCACGTCTAACATGCATCGGTTTGTCAAACAACGTACAAGATGCACACAATCGATTTCTTGTCTGGATCAGTTGCAGGTCAGGGTTAAATTACTCTTTTTTTGGTAGTGTTTGTAGCAGCTAAACAGCTGATAACTACATCTGCGAAGGCTAGATTATGTTTGTGTTTCTCTGCCGTGTGTTTTGATATGGTGTTTTGGACATCTTCTCTACACGATCACTAAAATCGGATTTTAATAAACTACAATTCTAAAGCTAAAGGAAAAGGACACATTTTGGATTACAGTACAACAAAACATCTGCTGTCTACCTGTCGGCCACCGTAGCTGTCTTCTCCCACAACGTTTCATACAGTACTGTACTTGTCTGAACTTTACCTGATGTAACAATGTTGTTGTCCCACATAAGGAATAACATGTTACCTGAAAAGACTTTCAATGCTTCTCAAAAATAGTTTCAAACATTTTTCTTTGGCCAAAAACCACAATAATAAGTGAATTCTGCTTGATTATTTATCACTGTGGTGATATTCAGATTGTGTGGAAGAGGAAGCTTTGGACAGACCTGCTTTTTGTTATAATAAGTCAAATAAAAGTCCATGACTGACCATCCCTCTCCTTGATGCTCTTTTTTTCTCTGTAAACAGGGGCATGTGGAGTTGTTGTGGGTTACCCCCTGGATACTGTGAAGGTACAGTCTGAAAACTACAGGCCATGTTTGTACGTGAGTGAAACATTTTTATTTAATATCCCTGATCTTTTCAGGTCCGAATCCAAACACAGAGACATTTCACTGGAGTGTACCAGTGCGCAGTGGAGACGTTGTCAAAAGAAGGGGTAAGTCTGATTAACACTCAGTACTTTACTCCACAATGGCTCCACAGTAACATTTTTAATATTTATTTAATTATGTTAGTGTTTTTAGGTCATTTATCTTGCAAGGACACTTTTTTTTGGTCATGATTTTATGAAAACAAAATGGAAAAAATAAATTTTAACTTTCACACAGTCACCCGTTGTACTTTTGTTAATGAATCATCAAAATCATTAAGTAGTAAAACAATTAGGCATAAATACCCTGATGCATGCTCAATAATCCAGGTAGAAAAATCTAAAAAAGCTAAGTCTGGTCCTCTGGACATTCAAAACATTTTTTTTTTTAATTATTATTATTATTATTATTATTTTAATTTTTTTTGAATGTCCAGAGGACCAGACTTAGCTTTTTTTTTTTAATTTTTTTTATTTATTTATTTTTTTTAGAAAATTTAAATAATTACACTTGGAAAATTAATGAGTAATAATGTAAATTTAATAACAAATCTTTCGCAATAGGAACATTTCAGATGAACCTACCACATTTTCTTTTTAGAATTATTTACTCATTATGAATTTAAATTACCTTATTATTTATAGTATTTTACATTCCAGTACTGATTGTCTAATTTTGGCCTGCATATCATTTTAAAATTTAAAGATTTAGACAAAATAAAAATGTAATGATATTTGAGCTGCATTCTTTAATTTAAGACGGTCTTTGTTTATTTCCAGTGGTTGTGCATTTCGATGTACACGTGAACCAGCAGGAAGACGAGCCACGAGAAGGAGGAGATAAATTAAAAATAAAAAAAAAATCTAAAGTTTTTGCACAAAAACATGTAACCAGAATAAATATTGTAGCAACTTTAGCCTTTTTTTTCCTGTTTTGTTGACTTTTATATCTTTATTAATAAACTTATTATAACAAATGCATTTTTAAATACAGACTTTTATCATTTTTTACCACCTTCATACATTTGAAGATGGTGGATTATGTAAAAATAAATAAATAAAAATAAATCAAACACAAGAATTTGATGTGCGATAGTGAATATTTATTGATCCAGTGAATATTTATTGATACAGAGAAAAGAAAAACAGTTTAAGATTATTCATAAAGTGCCAGATTTAAGTTTTTTTATATGCACTTCAGTGTTTATTATATACTGTACTGTATTCAACCAAAAAAACAAAAAAAAAAACAAAACAGATATGTCTTTTAAGATGAAACACTTTAAACATTTTAAAATACACTGAAACTTGAGTTTTGTGCAATTTACACATAAAATAATTTAGTTAACAACATAGTTAAACGTTTTAGTTATTTTATATATTTATCCTAAAAGTGTCAGTTTCGGTTAATTGTCAATAAAATCAAAACACAACATTCTATAATGAAACCTGAGTTATTTTAAAATTAGTTATAAATTAAGTTACATGATTTTACAACTTACTATAAAGCACAAACTGATTAAATAGACCAAAAACAAACAAAACAAAGAAAAATCAACATGTCATAATTAAAGCATACATCATTAAATAATTGTGTAATAATTGTCTGAGCTGCTCAAGACACTGGTTTGGTTTAGGCTGACAGATGTAGAACCTGCAGCCAAGCCGTCACCAGAACCGACAGAACCGCGAATGTCGGAAACGCTCCAACCTTCAGCCCTCCATTCGTGGACGCAGCTAGAAATCAGGCACACGTTTAGACATTATTTATTATAATCTTTTTTTTTTTTTTAATTATCATTGCTTGTATTAAAAAACACGTGAAGCAGAATTCCACATAAAAAAAATACAATAAAATTGTGTAAAATATTTGAACTTCGTGCACTCACCTAGTGTTGAGGTCTGGGTTGTCTTTGGGGTGGTGGTTGTTCCTACAGATGAGAGAAAACACAGTTAGTGACCTGCAGCGCCCTCTTGTGGCCACAAACACCACAGACAGCATCAGGACCAGAACAGAACCACCTCTAGAGTTTGAGGTACTGATGGAGAAACTGAAACTTTCTGAAGCACCAGTTCTACATGAAACATTTTATTGGGATGGGTCAGAGTTTTGAAACGTTAGATTTTATTAAATATGACAACATCTGCTGGCCGACATTCAACATCACGTTTGCACTCAAAAGAAACAGAAAGGCCCTGTAATGTAGAACAATAAATGTGTCAAGCTCAAAGCCCATGGGCCACATCTGGCTGGCCCTTGTCAACAGTTCACTAGCCACCGCACCCCCCCCCCCCCCCCCACCACCACCGCAAGATATTTTACATGTATTTTTTTAATAGCTTTTTGTGCTGCTTACAAACTAATACATGTTGCATTTAGTGCAGATATCTCATGACAGCTGACTTTGAAGCCAGAAAAAAAAGTTGGGATTTTTCAAATAATCTGTGGTTTTGATGAGAAAGAGCAACAGAGAACATCAAATGACACCGATCAAACTCTTGAGGAACCTACAGCCAAGAAGTGACGTGACGTATCGACTGAAATTGGCCCATAGCTTGGACTGAATTTTTTTTATTTTAACCCCACTTCTGTGAGTTTGACACCCCCTTTTTAAATAGAAAATGAATAAAATTTACTGAATCAAACAATGCATCCAAGTTTGCATATATAACAAGAGTAACAAAATTGTGCTCTTGTTGAAAAAAATCCAAAATAGAATAAAAAATACAAAGTAAAAGTAAGCCAATCTTTATAGTCCTTTGGTTCTTTCTGAGTGTTCATTCAATTTCTCATTGATGGTGACTAGTCAGGTCACTATCTACCAGTTTGTTTGATCCTTTGGGCTGGGATTTGCCATCCAGTTCTGGAAAGGTGATCCTGTCTTCTCTGCATCACTGTGGGTTGAACAGTGCACCCAAACAAAAAACACCGACCGATGCTACATGAGGCTATAACGGAGATTTCTGGACTCCAATTTTCTCACAACTGAAGCTCTCGGTTTCCAAGTTTCTCAAGTTAGTTTTCAAGACCAAGAAGCAACCAGTAACATGGATTTCTCTCCAGCCCTGTCTCTTGACACCCCTGTTTTAAGAGCATCTTGAAATGTGTGTCTTGTTCTTTAATTTATAGAAATTTGAATAAACTTGTCTTATAGTGTGATTGTGCCATCATAAAAGACTAACAAGAGTGATGCACGTGTGTAAGATGTACAGAAATACACACATATTGAATAAAATTGGGAACTGATTCTGTAGCTTGAGTCTGTTATGACACAATCTGCGGTTGGTTCAAACATTTTTATTGAAGATTATTTAAGTCTCTTCTTTGTTACTTCCACTCCAGATTTGAAGAAGACCCTTTCCTCACTCTTTAAATGCCCACACAGTTGAAAGGAATTGCAGTTGTGCCTGTTTATAACAAATGTATGTAAAATAGTAGAGCTGTGTTTTGAAGCATTGTAAGAGTTTGTGTGTGCTAAGTTTTATTTAGGATGTCACGTGCTCAAAACATCTCGCTACAATACTTCTGTTTTAAAGAGCAGTACTGTGTCGAGCTGTCTGCTTTGAGCAGAACATCTCTAGTTCTAATTATACCAAACAGTACACTAGTTAAGTGGACAGACATAATTATACAAGCTGGGGCATGTTTCTAAAATGATACAGTGAAACTTATTAACATGTCGTGGCTTCATGTAAATACTTTGGAACCAAAATTGTTAAAAGTAGCTATGAAGCTAAATAGTTCAAAAATGTTGTTGAAAAGTCATTGTCGTCTATTCGCTTAAAACAAAAAGGTCAAGGCTGCAGAAAACCAACAATCCTCATTTCCTACACCAAGACCAGTTGAGCAAGTTGATGTCTTCACAAAACCCTCTATTCTTCAAACAAACATTAGGTTTCTTGTGGAATATCTCTTAACACACATAAGCTTTGTGTTTTTACCTTGCGGTGTTGTCCCGGCACCTGAAGCAGTGCTGTTTGTGCTGGGTTCTGGAGTTACAGAGGTCGTCCTGTTAGTGGTGAGGCCCACACCCAGTTTGTCCAGGTCTGTCTGAAGCTGCAAGTTCACCCAGGTCTGAACCGACGTGTCATTTTCAAACAGCTTCAGATCTGGCAGATGTTCACCGACGAGGCCTTGAATGTTGGTCACAGTCAAACCCTGAGCACGAGAAACAAAATGGACAGTTGATCTATTTTCTTATAATCATTTATTTGGACATAATTGTTTCCTTTTTTTAGAAGTTAAACACATGTGAACAGTCTTACAAACAGCACTGGATCATTTAGATGTGAAGACAAGGCTGAGAGAACATGTTTAAGTTGAGAGGTGAACATATCTGTGTTGGTGTAAATGTAAGAATTAAAAATTTGGTATAATCAATTAAATGAAGCACTAATAAGATTTTATCCTTATTTTCTATTATTATTGTGTGGACATGCATATTCTTTGACACCCACATGGCCCATTTCCATGTGTAAACTCAGAGAGTCCAAAAACGAGCAGAGTGTAGCTTTTAAATTACGCACTGTATGTATGGTGACCCTAAGGTGTAAATGAACAACGTTTGAAAAAATGGAATTACATTAGAAAAAAAAAAATAAATAAATAAATAAATAAATAAATAAAAAATAAAAAACAGAATTACAATAGAAAAAAACAGAATTACATTTGAAAAAAACAGAATTACATTAGAAAAAAACGGACTTGTATTTGGAAAAACGGAATGATATTAAGCCAAGGCGGAAGTGGCCAAAGTGGAAGTGGCCGGAATCACATTAGAAAAAACATTTACATTTGAAAAAAAACTGAATCACATTTGAATAAATGGAATGACATTTGAAAAAAAAATGGAATTACATTAAGCCAAACAGGAAGTTTTTTGAACATATATATATATTTTACTTTATTAACTTTATTATTATGATTTATTATTTATTTTTATCATTATTATTACTATTATAATTTGTTAACTTTATTGTTCAAATGTAATTCTGTTTTTTCTAATGTGATTCTAGTATTTACTGCAGCTAATGAGAAGTCCTGTGTTTTTTTTTTATTTTTTTATTTATTTTTTGTCTTCCCCACTAAAACAGTCACCACTTCCCTTCATTGTGTATACATGTACTTACATTTCTCACGTTAGGAGCCAGACTCCTGAAGATATCAACATCCATGCTGATGTTCTGTGTTGATAATGCTACGATGTCTGTCAGAGGCGCTCCACCTAAACACATATACACAAAAGATTTCATTAGAAGCCAGCTTGCTGATAAATAGCTCAAAATACAGGATCCACATATTTTTACCGAGGTAGCCTTTAATTAAGTTGTAAATGTCTTGGGAGGTGGCATTGAGTGAATTGAAGGAGCTGTTACTGATGTCATACAGGACTCTCTTCTGCTCAAGTGAACATGAAGCCACATTCAGCAGTTTGGCATTCCTGATGAGAGGAAGATAAAGTCACATCAGGAGTTACAACAATATTCACTGAGACTGTTTGTTCCTAATTTTCTAAATACTGACACCCACTTGATACTGTCTGGTGTTATGGTCTTCAGTGTGCTGGGGTCTAATGAGCACAGGTTGGAGTCAATAATGTTCAGCTCAGTGCTTCCCAGGGAGTTCCCAGAGGTACTCAGATACTTCATGATGATTGCTTTGCTCTAAACATGAAGGAAAACACAACAAGTAATTATACTCATCATGTACAAGTAAAAATTTCACAAGTTTAAAATTTGTGTAGTCATACTTGTGCTGGGGCCCAGGGTCCATCTTCAGTTTTCATGAGAGCTGCCAGGGTGTCAATAATAGTGATGTTCCATTTAGAGATGTCCTCAAGTGATGCCACACGAGACACTGAACCAAGCGATTGGACGGCCTGATCAGAAACTCCTGATGGGTATGCCTGGAAGTACAGAGAATGTGCAGTAACATAGAAACCATGTTTTAATTGAACTGAAATATTGTGTAGATTCATAAGTTCCAAATTAAATACTATAATTTAATAATAAAGTGACTGGTTTGTGACTCTAAAATCAGAAAACAAACACCAGCTCCTCCAAATCTCCACATATTCCACAATTACCTGGTTGAGTTTCCCCAGGATGACTGTCTGGAAGTCATTATCGTCCACTTTCTCACAGATAGCATTCAGGTTTTCTTTCAGAACAGGGATGTCCAGGCAGAGGTCAAACTGATTCCGATCATAGTCAAAGGGGAAGGAAGGGTCGCTGATGGTAACTTCAGTGATGTTGCCTGTTGTGCAGTCTAAAAATAACAGAGCTAGTGAGATTGCTGTGAGAGCTAATGCAGCAGATTGTGCATGTTTTAATAGAAACTGTTTTAGCTTCAGTTTTGGTGTCCGTTTAAAAATAAAGTTTACCTGCTCCTCTCTTTACAATAAGAGAGGTGACCTGTTTGAACAGCGTCTTGAGCTTCGTCTTCTGTGTGTTTTCTTTCCTTAGTGTTGGTAAAAAGCCTTTAAGGAATGCTTGCTTGGTTGTCTGAAGAAAAACAAAAATAAATAAGTTTTCACTCAAATGATATTGAAATATGAGCTTGTTTTGTAAAAAACATAAAAAAATGAAGATCAAAGAGAGAAAAAGATGGAGACATACGGGTTTGAAGTAACTCCAGAAGTTTCTTGTTAGGTACAGAGGAAGAACATCAAGGTTCTCTAGTGTTTGTTGGTTCCAGGTGGTGACATTTCTATAAAGTGAGAATAATATAAATTGTTTTTAAAATGTGGATTGATAATTTGCTCATAACAAAGGAGCAGAAAACCAATATGGATGTAAACAAATCATTATACAGTATAATACATATTTGTAACTTAAACATAATTAAGCTTTATCTCCTGTTAGAAGCATTTAGGTTAAACATTAAAAATGTGCGTATAGTAGAACTAGATTTATTTGTTTTTAAAAATCATTTTTTTAACCAAGAAAATCACATTAAGATATCAGATATGAGTGAGACTACCCATCCAATGTGTTGTAATTAAATCTTTAACTGGCTGCGTGATTTAAGGCAAAAGAGAGCACATTACACCAGTTTTGGCCTTTCTGCACTGGCTCCTAGTTCACTTTTGAATAAACCTTTCTGTATGTTTCTAAATCTCTGAACAGTTCTGCCCCCTCTTATCTCACTGATCTGCTGCAGCCATATGTCCCCCAGCACTCTCTGAGATCAGCAGATCAGATGCTCCTGCTGGTTCCAGGAACCCGTCTTAAGCTCAGAGGTGACAGGGTTTTCTTTGTTACAGGTCCACGACTGTGGAATGACACTACATGTTAGACAGGCTCCCACTCTCATTGTTTTTAAGTCTCGCTTAAAAACCCACTTTTATTCCTTGACTTTTGACACTATGTGATTTTGATTTTAACCATTCAACAATGTTTGCCATTTAATTATCTTTTTCCATTCAGATCTATGTATTTTTTGTTGTGTGCTTTGCTTGTTTGTTTCTGATGTACAGCACTTTGGTTGGCCTTGTTGCTGTTTTAAATGAATTATAAATAAAGTAGTATGGTATTTATTTCCTAACATGACCCAAAGTAATACTATTTCTCTAATGATGTTCAGCAATAATAAATAACTGAACAAAGAGATAAGTTGAAAACCACAACCGAATTTGCTACATTCTGCTTTGGACTAAGAATTTTCCTATTTCTAAACAGAAAACCTAAAACTGTAGATTGTCCTAGTACTTGCAGACTGAATGACCACATTTGGTTTTTTTGTACCCGTATTTTGTTTTCCCAGAAATCAGCAGCCTCTCCATAGCAGTAACTTGACTGTCAGAGAAGTCCTTGCAGACTTTGAGTTTTTCCAGGATGAGAGGATCCGAGTTC
>JARVLU010007613.1:0-10619 GCA_031762415.1 Simpsonichthys santanae
GATAGATAGATAGATAGATAGATAGATAGATAGATAGATAGATAGATAGATAGATAGATAGATAGATAGATAATCAAAGGACAAATTGAAAAAGTGTCAGGCCTAAAACATCTCTATAGCAGATGAACAATATCTGGAAGTCATGCCATCAGGAGGTACGTCTGTGCTGGATATTTTCCTGACACAGAATCCTGTCTGTCAAGCTTCCAGCCAGTAAGTTTTTAGGAGTTGCCTTGTTGCTGCTAAAATACTATTTTAGGTCACACTGTGTTGGTATTTATTCACCTAAAGAAATGGGAACACATCTTTATGGCAGGGCCCAAAAAATATGCCCAATGTTCCCATTTAAAGTAGTTTTATTTTATATAGCTGTTGTTGTTGAAGAAAGGCATATCAAGCCAATAAGTTCTGGACTCATATCATCTGACTTTGAGGAATGGAGCTGTAGCCATTTTGGTTAAACCTTAAAAATAATCTAAACATTAAAAATAATGTTAAACACAATCTCGTATGATACTACCAGATGTCTTTCTCAGAGTACGTGTTGTGAATGACTCTCAGCTACGACAAGATCAAACTTTTACTTGTCATCTTTGAAATTGACTGAGTTATAGATGTTGTTGTGTTGGCTAATGTGGATTAGCTGAGGTAACCGCCTTAAATTGGATAAACTTCAAATGGTTGTCAGCTGTAGAATAGATGCACATCCGGTGATCTCTTTCTGCAAAATCCTTTAAACATTGTCTGCCGGTTCTTGAGGTGTTTTGGTAACAGACAGACGCACACATGGGCAAAAACATCATCATTTGCTTTTTTGGTTGTAGGCAGTATTATGTCAACACAGCATGGTTTTGTTCTTTCTGTTAAGGAAACGTTTATGCCTGAATAATTTATAGGTCAGAATTAATAAACAAAAACAAGTCTCTGAAAATGTTCAAGACAAGTGACGGAGCAGAAATGTTCAAGACCACCTGAAGAGATTAGAAGAAAGTCTGGCTCCTTGATTCAAAACTTTTGCACATTTCTGTAAGTTTGTGCCTCACAACAACTGTTTACATAGATTTATGTTTTCTTTTCTTTTTCCTCCTCAGAAACCTTGAAGTAAACTGTGTGTGAGAGTGGAATGCAACAGGATTATCATCTGACGTTAACCTGAATGAGGTGAAGCTATCAGCCTGTAAGATTACCTGTTTCCTGATCTCCGCTGCACGATAATAATGCCTTCGAGGTTACAATGACTACTCTGAAGCACGTTATTCTGCAGGACAAAGACCAGGACAAAGAAAGGAAGCTGGACTGGACTTACATTGAATGGGCTGAAAATGAAGTTGTCACGACAGGTCTGGTGGACGCCCAAACGCAAACAGACTCGTGGCCTTTTGAGCACAAGGAGATCCAGACGTGCAGCCCGGTCTTGATGCACATAGATCTCAAAAGGACTCACTCCAAGTCAAGGCATTCGTCCCTGGTGGACATCGATGGTTTGGCAGCACCTTTCTTCCATTTTGATCGCCAAGCTCCCGGACGGATCTCCACATCTCCGACCCTGAGGAGGATGAGGAGCACGCGACGTTCGGTGATAAGTTCTCGGGACCCTGGCGTGATGGAGAGCACTCAGGAGGAGCCTTCATCCCCGAGTACAACTTCCCCCAAAAGCCCCCTCTCTCCCACACACAGAGTCACGTCTCCTCTCGCTGCAAACCCCGTCACTGATGAAGAGAGCGCTCCAAATCATCAACCAGGTTCACAGAGAATTGCATCGCACGGACCTGATACGTTTGACCTCGAGATGAGTCCCACAAAACAACAATGTCACAGCCCTCATCCTGCTCTTTTTAAAAACTCTGTATTTCTTGATGAAGTACAGGTGAGCCCATTTCTGTTTTAAATTTATTGGAACTATTTTTATTACCTGCAGGCAGCACAGTGATGTTTCTGCCCATATCTGTGTGTGTGCGTGTGTGTTCAGTTGTCGCTACTGTTAGCATGGACGTTACATGTTGTTACTTTTGGGGGAGTGGTGGCGCAGAGGTTAGAAGGTGGGCCTGTGATTGGAAAGTTGCAGGTTCAACTCCTGGTCCCATCAACAGCAAAATGTGGGTGGAAAAGGTGAAACACCCACACTTGCCTGAGCAAGGCTCTTAACCCCCACCATCTGCTCCCTGAACAGGTCTCTCCTGAAAATGAGTTCTCATGACTCAATGAGACTACCTGTGTAAATAAAAGGGTAAATGAAGAAACAAAAAATCTCAAGAAAGAGTGGACAGATTTTACTCAAACATTCAGAAAGTTGGTTTCACATCTACAGTAGTTTTGGAATCAAACCAGTCCAAGATGCTCTCCACAGCTGATCAAAATTAGCCAACGCAGCTAGACTTTACTAAGCTAAAGTTTGTTGTGGTAGTAGCCGAGAGTCATTCACAACAGATACTTTAACTCAGGGCTATTCAACTAAATTGCTCTGGGTCAGTTACTGAAAGCCAAGAGCTCAGGGGACAGACATGAAGCAGTTATTGTCATTAAGGAAGTTTGTTTTACGGTGTAAAATCTAGTTTTATTTAAAAATGAACTCAGTGGTGGGACGAACTGAGCGCAGCCATCAGCCTGATTTGGCCCACGGGTCAGCAGATTAATAGTCCTGCTGTAACTGCTAACAGTTCATTTGAGATTGCGCACAATGTTCTTTTCAAAGTTTACCCAAATGATAATAACTACCATAATTTTCAGCTTAATAATAATAATAATACTAATAATAAAATAATAGTCCAGGTAAGTTGGTTGAGAACCGGTTTTCATTTACAAAGACGACCTGACCAGGAGGCAGAAACACTGGTAGACACAAAACAACGATGATAAAAGCATAAAAACGCCAAAGAAGCAGCATAAATTAATAATTTTAAAACATAATGTACAACATGTAAAGATAGAGCATTGGGAAAAATAAAAACGACAGGCTTTGTAAAACTAAAAGCAGGTACAGTGATCTTTTACTTGTGGTTGCATAACATTTTTTAAAAGAGGAGAGCGAAATGAATGAGCCAGTCTTTAAGGATGACATGAGATTATCTTAGGCTTAAATTTTAGCATGCAAGGCGGCAGGCAATATGCCTTTACAGTATTCATAGGCCTTTAATTGTATATAAATTGATGTAAAATAATCACTTTTCCTAATAGACTTACGCTCAGTCACAAGTCTATTATTTCTGTAGCTCACTGGATTTTCATCCACGACCTTTAATAAATTAAATGGGTGGACATTCCTGCCTTGTCTCCCTCATTCGGCCTTGCCTCCCGCAGCGGTCACTCACAATGCGAGCTTTTGACAGCAAATGAATCAGCAGTTACACGCACTGACAGCTCTGACCAAACCCACAGCCCCCTGAGCCCTGGGAAGTGCTCTCCTCGGGCCCCCATTCATCGCAGTCAGCAGTCGCCCAATAATGGAGGGGTCAGTGAGCGATTGGAAAAAGATAATGGGGAGATCTATTCATCAGCTTGTGGGTTTCAAGCAAGCACATATTCAATAGAGTGAGGGCATTCTCCCCCAGTATCAGAGGCTTTTGAATGAGAAAGACCACTTTAAACAGTGATACAAATTTGAATGTCTTTGAAAATGATATAGTGGTGTTTTTAGTGGAATGAGGTCTTTGCATCTTCAGCTAATGTAGAACATTGTGCAAATATTGCTTTGGAAAACTAATTGCTCTAACAAGAGTTTTCTTTCCTTTACAGGAGTCCGAAAACGGTGATGGCAGGTAGGTGCACCGTACCTTGGACTTTCACTGAACTCCTATTTTTGCATGTTGTCTTGGTGTCTTGTCGTCACATGGGAGCAGAGAATTGCAGCTAAAAATATGTGTGGACATATTTGCTTATCAGGAATGGAGTAAAATTTTCTGTACCCAGGATGACACTTGATCCATCGCCTGCTTTCATAATGAAGCTGTGCCATTTGACAAATCATGTTTCATCACAAAAAAGACTGAGGAACACCACATCAAAGTGCCTTTGACTTAATCCTTCTACGCTGATTGGACCTTTAGCTTTCAGAGCCCCTTTGTCCATTCATTGTCATTCATGTCTTTGTTAATGCTTCATAAGCATGGTGGGTAAAGTTTTGAGAGTCCCATGGTTATATTGGGGCTAGACAAACCCTCATTAGAGCTGTTTTCCCTTACCGCCACCAACGCCCCTCCTAATGGGCGGCGAGGCTCTTCCCCTCACTAGATAATTAGGCAGCTTTTGTCCCTTTAATTACACCCTGGCATCGTGCCTGCTGCAGTGTCCAGCCCGTTGCAAGCGGTTTTGTTTTGGAACGTTGTTATTTCTTGTCGTGTTGGAACAAAGCTGCCATTTTATCAACAAGTGCTCTTGATGGCAGAGAGGCTGGTACAGAGGAAGCTTTCTGCACGATCACAAAGCAACAGGACGCCATTGTGAGGATGCTGTGGAACGAACCGCAAGGAGGCACTGACCTGGTTTTGAGACGTAATCGTGCCTTTCTTGCAGCCCCATCAGCTACAACAGTGCTCAGGTGCTGGTGCCAGCTATTATCTGCTGTGCTGTGCTTGCACTGAGCTGCAGGTTTTATCAGTTTTCTGGGAAGGGCACTGCCAGAGAGAGGGAGGAACAGTTGGGGCTTTCAGATTTTAACAAAAGCACCATGAAGGAAAAACGTACCAGGTTACTTATGTTCAGCAGCAGACTGAGTTTCCCTTCAAGTGTACAAGTGAGCCCTGCAGCCATGTGGCTTACATCCTCAACACAGTGCTGCTTGTGCAACTGCGCAGGTACATCAAGAATGCAGCTCCTGTACAAGTTATGTAAGAGGAAGTAAGTCTGCTCTTTCAGATAGGCAATGATTTTACATATAATAGTTGACATAATCAAACCCGGACCTAAACGGTTCCTCTTCCACCAACTTCTGCATCCTAGTCGTTAAAAAGTTGGTCCTCTGTGACTGAATGAGGATGTTTGCAGTGGGTCAGGTTTTGTGCTGTAGTTTATCCGTTTATTTTTGTTCTTCCTCTGAGCATTTAGATCCTCTTTTAGAGGCCCTTAAATAATAAAAGTGAAACCTCAAAGCATCGTTGCTCGTCATTCGTCACTGACTGGCTGTTGATGAGTGTTTTAACGTGTTCAAGGGAGGCTCACTTTCAGTAAAACCAGCCCGTCTTGTTGCAGAGCACCTGCGTTTAACAGACAGCACTAAATGGCTGCTTGGCTCGTTAGCCTTGGCACCGTTTCGACTGTCACAGATCAAGTTTTTCTAGGTGTAGACTTAATTCTTTATAATTCCTGGCAACATCACCTAGCCATGCCCTTTATAGCTATTTTAACGCAGCTCTTCATAACATAATCACATTCTTAAGATTTCCAGTTAATTTTAGCATGTGAATGTCCGTTTTTACTCCGCGTTAATCCCAAATGTACAGCAACAGAGGATAAGTCAAAACACTTGAGAGCGGCGGCTGTGTGAGCTTTGCCCAAGGCTAAAAGGCAGGTCTGTGTTTTTCCAGCCTAAGCCTCGGTTACTAACTATGAAAAGGAGACCGAGCGGATTATAACTGGCACACATTGACTGGCTGTCTCCTTCCAGTAATCAGCAGCCGTCCAACGCGTGAGCCCGACACACAACGCTTAGCTTTCATAACATGTTCTTCTCATGTTCGTCTCAAGCTTCTCTGCTCAGTGCAGGTGGTATTTCAGCTACGCTAAACGACGAAAGGAATTCTGTTATTCTTGCACAAAGTCTGCTCCCTGGTCGATGTTTCACATTCTCCACAGGAGAACTGTCTTCGTCACAGTGATCCAGATATCAAACAAGTTGTTGGCTGAAACTGTTCAAAGAACTGAATGATCGTGTTTCTGTTTCAGGCTTCACGAGAGGAGGCGGAGCTCAGTGGTGGTCAGTTTACCTGGATCAAATGTTTCACCAGGAGACCTTTTTGTGTCCAACGGCGCAGCTGACATGATAAACGATTCAAACCTTTCTGGTAAAACTCTATTATACCATGTGAGCGATGGTTCATAGCTTTAGAAATGGGGTTCTGATGAAAGATTCTGTGAAGTTAATGCGTTATTGTTGTAGATGGTTCCTTGAATAGGCCTGTCATGATAACAAATTCTACTGGGCGATTAACTGTCTCAGAAATTATTACGATAAACAATAATATTGTTTGAAATTTGACAATAATTAGTAATTATTGTCAAATTTCCTTAGTACCTTTTTTAACCCCTGGATGGCAATATAAGACTGTTTGAACCAAAGGAGCGTGTTACTTTAAGAAAAATGGGAGGGAGGCCCCTTGACATGACATGGGCTGTCTCCTTTCTTTTTTCCCAATTCTCAAAATGGCAGCCGCTCGGTGTGGTTTGAGCATCCTTAGCACTTTTAATAAAAAAAAAATCAATAAACAAGTTCTCAGCTTCTTTTTGCAGAGAAAAAATACTTTTTAGACAAAGGCACGGGTTTCAGCCGCGAATTTTGGAGCTTTGACAAGATTGAGGTTTTTTCCAGAGGGCGGACTGTTAGCTTAGCTTGTAGCTTAGCTTCTCAACTTAGCTGCTTTTCACGATTCAAAAATGCGATTTTGAATGGTTAAAACAGATTTTAAAGAGAATGGGGGGTCAGTGAAGAACACTAGAGCCTTTTGTCATCCAGTGTCTTCATTAGAAAGGGAGAGACACGAAGAAACGATAAAGCCGATAAATGAAAATGTGGTCAATAATTTTCATTTATCATGTGATTAATTGACTTACAGTTTATTGTGACAAGCCTATCCTTAAATAGCCTCTGTTTGGAGAAACAGAGTTTATTTCTGACTAGATGGTCGAGCTAATTGTTGTTCAGTGTTTTGACAAGACTGAACTGAATTGCAGCCATCTTGAAACAAATCCAACCGTTCATGCAAATGCAGTTTTAAATATCTTTTACATGCTTGTCAGTTTGACATTACATTATTATTTGCAATGAAATGTGTGGTTCCAGCAGGAAAATAAAAATAATTTTGCCATGTAATGTGAAACTAACTTCATCATAAAGGTTCGCAAAGTATTAGCTCCTACTTTGGTCTCGCTCATTAGCTCGGTATCTGTTAACTGTTCCTCAGAACTCCACTTCAAAAGATTTAAACTATCACTTTAAGACAGTTTTTCTTTTCATTTTCTGAACTGAAATGACCTGTGTACACGTCTGTATGAGTCACCATGTTAATAGTTTCAGTTGATAAATGCAAACAGCTTGACTGTATCTACTCCTGTTTACTGGTATTAGGAGCCCAAAAACAAGAGTTTATTTCAAAAACAAAGACAAACTTTAAGAGTCTTCAAAGAGCTTTCTATAAGCAACTCTTGTAGAAACATTTATGACAGACATGCTGGAGTAGAGACTTTTTCTGGATCTAACTTATCTTTCAGGAGAGGCTTCAACCCAACACCAGATGAAGAAACTATATAAAGTAGATTGATAGTTTTGTTGCTTGTATAAACGGTAATAATGTTCAAGGCTTAACCTTTGAACGTTTTAAAGGCCAACAGAGTATTAACATCGTTTACTTTAGTAAACCTGAGTGAAAGTTTCTTCAAATAAGTTTGCTCAAGAGGCTTAGCCTATATTTCTATAAACCTCACAGAACGTTTGGCTGAATTACTGCTTTGAATTTAAATTTGATCAACAAAATCCTCTAAAACAAAGTTTCTTAAGAAATTAATTCAGAATGCAGATATTTATATAAGTAAAGTTGGAAATTTACACTAAAAAAGTGAGTAGGCTTCACTTTGAAAAGTTTTTTGTTGTTGTTGCGGTTTGAGTGGAGGGCTAAAAGTTTCATTTTATATTTCAAATGACAAAATGTGTTCAATTAGTTTTTGTAAACTATTTATAAAAATTGCATTTTTATTATATAGTTTTTAAGCTAGATTCTGTCCAAACCTTATGTTTTATTCTATTAATGTTATAAAATTACATAAATATCTATAAATTTAATAATTATAATGTGTGCTTTGTGTTTTATTTCTACAGATACAAAGAAATCCAAGTGGCCCTTTCTGCGGCGCAGTACGGTGAGTGGTAGTCATGCCTGAGTGGTGCCAGCAACGTGTTTGTGGTTTGTTTTGTTATAAAACTGGGCAGTTGGTGTGGACTTTGTTCTCTGACCCACTTCTCAAAGCAGATTAGTGTGTTTCCTCTTATCCCATTGGGGCCGAACAGTTTTTGTAACAAATAAAGACTTGAAATGCAGAACCTGAGCCAGACTTGTTCGTTCAGTTCTGGAGACTGATGCTGCTGCACGCTGTAACCAGGACCAAACAGCAAACATGCATATAACAACTTTTTGGGTCAAGAGAATAACAGAAAACTGCTTCTTGTTTCTGTGTTTTGAACATTTCAGACTAAAGGGAAGCTGCAGACAGGCGCAGTACCAGATATAGAAAAATGCCTTCTAACCGTGCAGATTCAAGACTGGAGAGACACGGAGTTTCAGAAATATAAGGTGAGAAGTGACGAGTGTCTGCTGCAGATCTTCTCTGCTTCATATTTAAATCCACCTGTTGGTTCAGGCTAAGTACTAATCCAAGCAAAGTTTGAACTACAAAGACATCCTGATTTCCAAATCAAATACGACTCAGTGTTTGCCAAAAGACTTAAAACAATAACCCTCGGAGTTGAAACTCCTGGGAAGGTGAAATGAAATGACACCTGTTGAGCAAAACCAGAATTTCTAGGCCACAGCCGGTCAGGTCAACCGATCTTAGGTATAAACAAACACTGGCCTGCATCTGATTCATGATGGAATGAAATTTAAGGTCAGGTATAGAAACTTTGGGTGGAAGCTACAGCTTCTCTGAGGGTTTCATGACTGTTGTTTTGTCCGTCTGTGCAGGACTTCTGTCTGGCCGAGTTCCTCCAAGATCAGCAGGTGAGCATGACCTCTGACCCTCAGGCTCGAAAGAGACAAGAGGCCATCTGGGAACTCTTCACCAGCGAGTGCGTTTACTTCCTGGACCAGCTCATGGTTCTCAAAGAGGTGACTGTCCATTCACAGCCCCCACAAAGCACACAGACCACAAACAAACAGACCAAGCCCACATGAAACCCGACTCCTGCTGCAATGTGATTTTCAGCATCACGCTGAATTCGTTTCCTTGGTGTTCACAGAAAAAGTCTCCAGGGCTTTCTCTCTGAGCTGCAGCTGGTTTGAAATTTAATGCCAGGTTTTAGCAAATGGCTCCTTCTCTGTCTGAAGTCTTTTTTTTATTTTTTATTTTGTTTCAGGTGTTTTTGGCGACGCTCACAGACCTGCAGCTGAAGAGCTGCCTCGCTGATGTTGACTCCTGGAGGCTGTTTGCAAACCTGAATGAACTTTGCCTGGTGAGACAACATGCAGATAAGCTTCACGAGGCCTGCTCATTTCATATTCACAATGTAAATAAATTGAAACGACTGCAGCTTTCATAAACACAAGATAATATTTGGTTTGATCTTAAACTTGACCAATTCCAGCCCAAACAAACACTTAAAATACAAAGTCCATGTTTTAAAAGACATTTTAATTTAAACTAGTGAAAACAACAAAAACCTCAAGATTATTTTTAAGACGACAATCCTTAAAGTCTATTTTACCAGATAAATGTATTATTTAAATTAGTGGTTTTTCAAACTGGGATCTGGACCCAGACTTGGGGGGTCATGAAACAACAAGTGTGAGGTCCTTAAAGGTTTACGGAAATCAAATAAACTTTAAAATGATTGCTAATAGCATTTTCAGTCTTAGCTGTTACAAAACAGTTAAAATAATATCCATAAATGTGTAAAGTCTTTATATAAATGTTAACAAGGCTATTTGGTTAATGGCTTATTACAGTTTTTATTTTGTATTATTTTTTTTATTTTTATTTTTTTGTGGATTAAAAACAGAATTTTGGGAACAAATACACAATAGTAAAAAAGAAAAAACTACATTTGAAACACTAGTTTAAACAAAAAAAGAGCAACATTCGTGAATAAACTACTGTGTATATTTTATTTATCACAATGAAATGAATTATGAATACTGTATATGTAATATTTTCCCTGTTACTCTTTAGTATTTCTAGGTTCTATCCCATAATAATTTGGAGATTGAGTTTTTAAGAAAATATACTTCTTTTTTTTTTACTTGGACAGAATCACACTTTGAGCAAAATGTTCTAGAAAACTAGGAGATAAAAGAAGCAGACAGGAAAATAATTTTTAGAAATACCAGTTTTAATCAGAAGTAGCTGTGAACAAACTGAAAGTGCAGAACGTCTTGTGGCCTCGTGGTGACACCTGCTTTCTGCCTTCAGGTGAGTTCCAGTTTCCTGAAGAACCTCCTGCGTGTCATCAAGGACACGCTGGAGATCACGCAGGGTGGCGGGCCCACTCTGCTGGAGCTGCTGAGCAAGGCAAGTATGAGTCAAGTTCTGTGACAACACTGCACTAAACACTTTAATTACTACCTCCTAGTTTTTCATTCGGATTTTTAAATTTATTTTATTTTATTTTTTATTTATAAAATGTGTTCATTTAAAAAAAATACAATACAAAACAATCCCATAAACGATAACATACAAAATATAAAAAATGAAAGGTAGCA
>JARVLU010007640.1:0-10615 GCA_031762415.1 Simpsonichthys santanae
ATTGACTTGGCATTTTTAACTTCAATCTTCAAACCATCCCATAATGGACTGACTATCACTGCATTATAAGTATCTACAACTAACATTCTGAAAAAAAAAAAAAAAAAAGTTTACAAATGCTTATTGTGCTTACAAGGTAGTAACTTAGTGTGAAATGTGCAATATAACAACTCTAGATTAAATGAATAGGTGTCATATTTTGCTCACTATTTGGCAAGAAACTGGTCAGTTATGTCTCTGTCACCCTTAATTAATGCATTATAACCAAGTATTAATGATTTATAAAGTGTTTATAGAGGAATTTATAATGTACCCTATAAACTATTTACTAGCATCTATAAGGGGAGCCTTTTTGTAAAGTGGTACCAAAAAATAATACCTTATAAAGCTCATAACTCACACATGCACACTGAAATAAAAAAAAGTCTCAACAACAAATATAACTACTTAAGCAATAATGTATATGTAAAACAACAACAACAAAAAATATATCCAAACACACAATAGGCATGCAAAACCCATTTTCTTTCAGTGATGCTACATATTCTGCTTGATCTAAAATGCTTGTCTTGTTGCTAAAGGTCAGCTAAATTTCCAAATAAATTCTATGGGGCTGTAGCTGTTCTGGTTTTGTCTTTCACTGTGTGTTAGGAAGAGTACTGAAAGAGTGCCATGACATTTTAAAGGTTTATAGCTGGTGTCAAGATAACTTGGTAAAAGTGGCCAAAGTCTCAACCTTCCCTTTGAATTAAAAAGCCAAGATTTTCTCTAGAAGGAAGGTGATTAAAGATACAAAACATTTTGAAGAAAATTGAGGATGTAGCTGATAGCATCTCTAAAATAAGTATATCTTCTTTTTCTGAAAATATCATTAATTACCTTTCTTTATTATGTTGAGTCTGCTACTGGATCTCAGTCTTGTTTGAAGAACCTTTTACTATTTTTCTAGCATTCTGGTACAACTCAGTGTCTTTGTCTCATACATTAACAGTCTGCTTTCTCTTACAACAATCATACAACTAAAGTGCTATATCGAGCACAGAGGATAAAAAAAAAATCCACGCACACACACTTCAGCCACTTTCAACAAGAGCCATTAAGTCAGACGGTGTCTTTTTTTTTTTTTTTTTTTTTTTGAGATTTGCTAGAAAAAAAAATCTTATTGACTTATTACATTAGACAGAGAGCAGGATTCAGCACATCTACTCAGATCTGTTAAAATATAATGTAGTGAAAAATGCTTGGAAACACACAAGTAGAAAGACCGAAAAGTAAAGACTCAAACTGTCAGAAGACATGGAGATCACTTCATTTTCTTGAAGAAGTAGCTCATTTGCTGTAGTAATTTACATAAATGACAACAGATGAATGCCTTTTACGAGGTAATACGTTGTCACATTCATTTAGATGCAAAAATAAATAACAGTATACTTTTTTTAAGCTGTTCACAAAAAAATAGTTCTGGGCTTTTACAGGAGTTACATTTAACATCAAGTGCACATATCTGTATACATATTCAAACAGGCCGCAGAATCACTTCCAGTGAACATAAAATCATCTTGTCCATGATTTAGATATTAGTTTAGATTTTTTTTTTTTTTTTCCCATTTGAATACACTTAAGAACTGAAAGAAGAAAATAAAAACTATTAGTTGAAAAAGTACTGAATGAGAATGAGGCATAAACATGAAAAACAAGAGTGAATACATTTACAAAGGGACTTTCAAATCATTTAATAGCTTATTTTTTAGTACTGCATTTCAATGGAATTTTCCAGTTTCCCATTTGCACATCGGTTTCTGCCTCCAGGGGGCAGACTTACAAGAATAGAATCGAATAATCCTCTGTATATATCCCTCAGTGGTGAAATTTGCATTGCTGCAGCAGCAAAATGAAATCATAAAGAGTACCTGTGGGGAGTGAAAAGTTCTGCTGTGAAATTCTAAAACTGTCCCAATCTTCAGAACAGGGACAGCCAACTCATTTTATTAACGACCGGAGCAGTTTACCAGCAGCAGCACAAATTAGATCGGAGCTTTGAGCCAAGCAGACCTGTTGATAATCAGAAACTGCCAAAACCAGCAGCTTGAGACTTGGTGCGGCAGATCTTGGCATAGATGCATGAACTGTTCAGGTAATGAGAAACAATCTAACTCAAATCAAAATTATGTAATTGGAATAACTTTTATACAGTTTATTTTGACTTTCACACAACTCTCCTACAAATTGTTTATAAAGAACCCCTAAATTTGTGATACTACACATATATAAATGCATACATACATGCATGCATACATACATACATAAAATTTAGGTACTGTAAATATATATTAGTCCGTGTTTCTTTATTTGTCATTTGCACCGCATGTGATACATGTATTGGAACAAAACTGTGTACACAGGGTTGCAGTTACATCAATAAATAGCAAAATAAAAAGTGTAAAAAGAAACAGTAAATACAGATCTAAGATATAAACTAAGATATACACTAAACGAATATCACACGATACACTAAAATATATAAGATATATTCCAGTCACTAATAATGCAAAACAATACACCGAACAGCAGCAGCCCGATTCTCCTGTTTGGCTATAATTTACATGCTTAATGCAAGTGGCATCGGGCTCGGAGCCGACTCCAAAACTAACATAAACTGGGATTTATTCAAAGTATGCAACAAAAACACAGAAACAAGGTGCCAAAAGTGAAAAGAAATAAGTCTACAACAGCACAGTCCCATTGCAGAGTGGTTTTGATAATAGTGAGGTGATTTTAGCAACAAGTGCCAGTTAGCAGCATACTGCTAGCAGTGAGGTTTGTTAGCAATGAGGTTTTTCTAAGCAAACATGGTCCTGTTGGCACCAAGGTACTGTTAGCGCCATGGTTTGGTTAGCGGCGTGGTGTTGTTAGCAGCATTAGCAGGTCTAGTTAGCAGGTCCTGTCAGCAGCTTGATGGTGACAATGACCGCAGCAGTTGCCTCCCAGACTGCACTCCAGAAGTGGGTCTAGAAGACAGAGAACATCCAGTTCCCACGCGGAACCAAGTGGGTTTGCAGAGTTCAATCCAATGAGGCAGACAGAGGATCTTGTTAGTACCTTTAGCAGGTCTAGTTAGAAGCTCGATGGTAACAATGACCGCAGCAGCTGCCCTCCCAGACAGCCCTCCAGAACCGGGTCCGGGAGATGGAGAACATCCAGTTTCCCCTTGGAACCGAACACCTCAGTAGAGTTTGGTCTGTGCAGGCAAATGCAGGATCATGGAGACAGCCGCCATGACAGGCCTGAGCTCGAGGCTGGAAGGGCTGAACCACGATGGCACGATGGCAAGGCAGTGACATGGAAAACTCCACAAGTGTGTCAGTCATTCTTGTACTGTGGATGTGCATTATAGGTGCAAATAAAAAAAAAAAAGGTTAGAACAAAAACAACAACGTCCATGCTCAATAATTTAGGTATACAAGCCAACAGTTATCAGTCAGGTCATCTGGACAGTTTCTTGTTTTGTGCTAAAGCATTTCACCTTCCATCGAGAAGGCTTCATCAGTCAAGGAAACACACACAATCAGTTTTGTGCTAGACTAGAATCCAGACTTGGGTAGTTCCACTTCTAACTCGGGTCCTCTACTAGAGGCCTTGGTGTTTGAGGGTTCTGTGCAGTATCTTAGCTGTTCCTAAAACTGCACTCGTCTGAACAGAGATATCTGAGGTTTTTTTCAGGGATCAGTTAGAGCCACTCTTCCAGTTTGGAGGTCACAGCACCAAGTGCTCCATTGACCACTGGGACTTGTAACGTTTGGATTCTTCACAACTTCTGTATTTCCTCTTTCAACATTTGGTATGTCTCTAGCTAGTCATGCTCCTTCTTCCTGATGTTACTTTATGTATATATAAAATCTGATGGCATCTTCCTCATGTGTGCAAGTCGTTGAGATCAATATGAAAATGGAACATCTTGTCAAATGTATTGCTGTCTCGGTGTTTTACAGCACCCGTGTTTCATGTAGCTCATGGTCAAAGCAGGCACAAAATAGAAAAGTTTTCATGTAAATTTAAAATATGAAGTAGTTGGATGGAGACTGAGTTGTGCAAAGTTTAGTAAATGAGCCAGTGTGATTTATTTAAATATGTACCTCTCCAAAATGTCCACTTTGAAGTTGAAATATACTCCAATGCATATGCAATAGGACGAAGCAAAGATCACTCTGTTCACATATTATTGCACAAAATTAGAACAGCAGGTGTGTAATAAATACTGACAGTTAAACATTTATGTTGAAGGTTACTTTGCAAGAAGAACAGGGTGAATGTAAATGCAGGTTTTGGGGTTTTGTAAAACGAGCATCAGTAGTTCACACTTTTCCCATCTTAACTCTGTCATAGTCTATCTAAATCTTACTGCTTTTATTTCTTTCTGTTGTACAACTACTAAGGTTTTTCATTCATTTCTAAAACACGGACATTTGTAATAAAATAAAAAAAGCCTTAAGTGTTGAATGCTTTTCTTTGTACAAGTTTTTATTTATTTATGTGTTTATTTATTAGAAATTGTTAGCATTCAAAACATGTTTAATAGGCATGCATTGTTTTATTTAACAACATTATGAATTTCATTTGATTATTATTTATGAAAAAGAAATGAAATGTTAGATTGTGTATTTTGATCATTTTATTTTCTTTGTCTATTTACCAGTACACACAACTGAGCTATATGTTTATAAAACATTCTTGATTTCATTGTAATAATCATACAGAGTTATTAAAACATGTTTTTTTAACATAACAATTTTTGTGTACATTTTCTTCCTAAAATGTAACATTCCAAGAAGTATTTTTATTTATATATACATATTTGCAAAAGGAACAGAAATGTTGTTTGGATGAAGGTTAAATTTGGTTGAAACAGTTCAGCTCTTAAAGTCTGAACCATTTGTTTAATGGAATCATCATCATTATGTGGGGACCTTGCAACCAGACTGAAAACACATATTTCTTTTATGGTCCAAAAAGTCACGGTCATTTCTTAGGACTTCACACCTTTTTTAGTTCAGAGCAAAGGATGTGTTGGTTGTCACAAAATATATTTATATTTGTTGTCTCGTTTTTCTCCAGCTCTTTGTGGAGGCTATGTTTTTGGGAAAACTGGGACGATTCTCTCTCCTGGTTTTCCTGATTTCTACCCAAACTCTCTTAACTGTACCTGGACCATAGAGGTGTCTCATGGAAAAGGTAAGGACAGTAATACACAGACACGTTCTTTTGATCAGTCCTTTCATAATGCACCATTTAACATTACTGCAAACTGGAAAAGTGAATGATAAATGCACATCTTTAAAGTCTTTAAAGTCCTTGTTTAGTGTCATAACTTTGTTTTACCACAGAAGTTGTTTCTCAATGTTGTCCTCAATGTACTTATGTTGAAGTTCATGTATTCTTGTCTAAATCTCTGCATTTAATCTGTTCATTTATTTATTTCCCCTTTCATCTTGCCATACAATCCACGCTGCCATCCATATAACTAGGAGTCCATTTGGTTTTCCACACCTTCCATCTGGAAGAGAACCACGACTACCTGTCCATCATTGAAGATGGCAACTTCCAGGTTCCAGTGGCTCGGCTCACTGGCTCAGTACTTCCCCCTAGTGTTAAAGCTGGTCTTTACGGGAACTACAGCGTGCAGCTGCGATTTATATCTGATTTTTCCATGAGTTATGAAGGATTTAACATTACTTTCTCAGGTATGAGGACAAAACAAGAAGTACCTGATTTTTTACAGACACATCCAGATATCTTGAATCTTAGTGAACTATCCTGTGCACTACAAATACAGTAATGCTAAAGGTAATATTCTTCAACCGTGTAAATTGTTTTAAATTTACAGAGTATGACTTGGAGCCCTGTGAGGATCCCGGTGTACCAGCGTTCAGCAGGCGAATGGGATTCAGATTTGGAGTTGGAGACTCGCTGGCTTTCTCCTGTTTCCAAGGCTACAGACTTGAGGGAAACAGTAAGATCACTTGCCTTGGAGGTGGCAGGCGAGTTTGGAGCAACACCCTACCACGATGTATAGGTATGACTCTTCTTCAGTGATAGAACAAATGTATTTTATGAATATGATGAATACACTTTTTTTTACTTGGTAAATTGTGCTTTTCATTTCATTTTGCTACTAATTCCATAATACGGTACTTGCCGCCGTACAGGTCACACCACCATACAAGTCACATCAGACCAAATACGTCTAATAAAGTGGAGAAAAAAAATGCATAAATAAGTCGCTTCGCCGTATAAGTTGCATCTATTATGCATCACCCCTGACGTGTCACATTTGTTATGCATCAATGCTGACCACCCGGAAACGTGGGCCGGTGTTGTGCCAAAAATCAATTGGCTGCCAAATGGTGGCCACGGGAACATGCACAAGAGGATTTTAACAAGAATTTAACAATATTAACACTTTAAAACAATTATTTGTTTGCATTTACATTATAGTAAAGGTGTGTCTCAATTTAATTTTTCCTTAATAAATGCACTGTAATGGTCAAGTCAGCTGCATTTTGACTGGGCAACGAGGCAAATTGCAGGTGATTTGACGTTTGCTCCATGAGTTCCGGAGCGAGATGAGGGTGGCTTGGTATGGCAAGCCAAGTGTCTCAATAGCCACTTTTACCCATTAATGAGACACTTGACTTGCCATATTACTTGATGGCCATCTAACGGCTGAAAATGGTAGTGTTCAATATTTTCCATGAAAAAACGTATATTAGTCGCTTCAGTGTATAAGTCACAGGACTTGCAAATTTACACAAAACGGTGTGACTTATATGGCGAAAAACACGGTATTTGTTTTATCCTCTGTTTCAAATAACTATCTTTACTGCATAAATAATGCTACAGAGGTGAAGAACCAGCATTTTTCCGGGATGTATTTTTCCAGGATTTTATTGTGAACACAGTGGTAATTCATTGGTATGTGACTGGTTGTCTGTTGGTTTAATTTGCGCAGATTTTCTGTTAGCAGGTTGTAATTTGCTGAATTGTGATGCCTATCAGTGCATCTTAGGATGCTGCTGGTAATTTATGAGAGTCTGGTTGGTGGATGCTGGTAATTCTCAAGCCCTAGAGAGAGCAGAGTGAAAATGCAATGATAGCATTATCTGTCAAGAGATCAGGCCTGACTGACTGAGAGGAAGCTGAGCAACAGCAGCTGGTAACAAGTACTGGCTTTATCATTATTTCTCTTTATTTCTATCTAAAAATAGTTCATCTCTTTGTCTTTCTCCTCTTGTTTTGAGTTTTGACCACGTTTGTCGAGACAAAGATTGTATGAGCTGCTTTTCGGAAAGTGTTAAATCGTCATCTTTTCTTTGTCCACTTCTTTTCTAGTTTATTTTCATGCAGTCTTCTCTGGTTCAGTTTGGCTGCCCTTCCAGTTCCCTGTTCATCCCTTTCCCTTTACTTAAATCTTTATTTATTTTTTTTTATTACCCCTCTTTGGTATTAGTTTCCATTTAGAATAACTTTATTAAAAATAGATGCTGTATTATCCTTCTGTTTATTATATGTCTTCCATATCTTGCTTTAAGATCTACCAAACACAGACAAAATAAATAGTTTGATGTTCTAATTTACTTTAGATGTGATATAAAAGGAATATAACATTTTTACAACACCTTCTCTCTCATGTGTCTCATTATTGTTCTTTCCATTTTTTTCCTGCTTCCAAGAATTGTTTGTCCTGTTTAGAGGGAGCTAAAACCCTGTTCAGCTTTCTTTCTACCTCCTCTCCTAATTTACATATGACAAAACTATTTTTGCACAGAGAACCACTCATTTAAATTCCTTAACTTTGATAGGCACTGCACTTGCCAGATATTACTGCATAATGTTTAATGATAGCTTTTCCTAACAAATTAATCCCATTCTGCTTTATTCTTTTTTTTTTCTTTGTATTTGACCTTGTTTCTAATCTTTTGTAGTAGTTTTTAGTTAGTTTTGAGGGTTTTTTTTTATCTTTCTTTTGCATTTATGAGTATTTTAGACATTTTATTTAAAAATGTACATTATGTGATTACTTTTAAGACTATTGTTATTGTAACTAATATAAATATATTTGTCATCAGTACAAGTGAAGTTACAAAAGTTTTAGGGTTATGTTAAATTTGCGCTTTACAATGCCCTGTCTTCTTCATGTTTGAATCAGATTTAAAGGTAAGAGAAGATATTTATGAAAATGTGTTCCCATTTTGACCTGCGCTGTTCCTCTATCATTTCCTTTCTCTCCTGGTAGCGGAGTGCGGGGCTTCTGCACGTGGACCAGAAGGTGTTCTCCTCTCTCCAAATTTCCCCTCCAACTATGACAACAACCATGAGTGCATCTACCGCATCAACACTGAAAAGGGCAAAGGAATCATGCTGAAAGCTGAAAGTTTCTCTTTGCAAGATGGAGACTATCTGAAGGTACGCTTTCTTTTTGTTTTTCTTAATTGTGTGTTTGTGTGTGTGTGGGGGTGGGGGGCATGTTATTTATGGGTTTGCACATGTACAAGAAAACAGCTATACTGGACTGTATACAGTACAGTAATCAGAAGTTGTCTGCCCACAGTTCAGGTTACTATATTTACTTTTGTGTTAAATGTTTCTTATATCAAAACCAATAATTAAAATATTGTAACCTCAACCAATTAATATACAGTATAAGACTAATTGATCTAAGCCATTGGTTGTAGTTGTAGTGTTTTTTTTTTTTTTTTTTTTTTTTTGTTTGTACAGCCCTTTGGTTGGCCTTGTTGCTGTTATTTTTAAGCACTCTATAAATATACTGTAATGGTATGGTATGATTATTTCCATTTAGACAGTTGTGGTTGAGTGGATAGAGCAGTCGTTATCCAATGGGAGAGTTGGGGGTTTGATTCCACCAGCAGTCACATGTTGAAGTGCTCCTGGGCACTGAACCCCTCATTGCCTCTGATGTGTGTCCCGTCAGTGTTTGAATGAGATCTAAAGCACTGATTTGTCTCTACAGATTTTGATTAGCTTTGTACAGATCTAGTAAAGTGCTGTACGAATGGGTAAATGAGGGCACAGATTGTAGTGTAAATTACTACGAGTGCTGTATCTTGATCAGACAGAAAGGTGTTATGTAAGTACAGTACAATCCATTTACCATTTTTATGTAAATATGTTATTATTGCTTACTTTCAGCTATTCAAATTGCACATAACAAACAACAATTAAACAATGTAGGTTTATACATGTAACCCTATCCTTGACTTAGTTTGTAAAAACGTTTTATTTTGTGATGGTCACTTCATTACTTCCCTGTGTTTGACTCAAAAATGTTGAACAGTGTCTTTCATGAGACTTGCACAAGCTAGAACAGATCTGATCATTTTAGCAGCTCTGCAGCTCCAAAGCCCTTTCTTCCACAGTGCATTAATGAGACATCTTACATGTTTAGCTGGATTTTGATCTAGCCATGCACACCTGTCTATGCATAAAAGGAGAGAGTAAACATATATGAATTGTTGGCTCATGCACTATCTTGCTGAATTGTAACATTAAGGTTTTGCCCTACCTTTTAGATGTATTAAACATTTGCGTACCAATATGAACATTTGCGTACCAAGTAATATGATCCCTTCAGGGGGTTATTAACTATTTTCTCTATTTGTGTTGATGGTTCTGCTTTGCAGCAGCATCTGAAAGAAAGCATGAGAATCAGAGGCACAATAAGATGAATTCAGCCTCTGCTAACTCTTTTCAATAATCCACCACATTGAATTACAGTTGTATTTGATAGCCAACCTTGGCTTTTATTTGTTGCAGCACACTGTAAATAACGATTGTGGCACAAAATACAAAGAAATCCCATATAATAGTTTTTAGTACAAAATAAACCATCCAGTGGACCTGACTTAACTTTGTTGGATATCTTACCAGGATTATTGAGCATAAACTTCGAAGTTTTTAGCACAGTTTTGTTTTTGAAGCCAGAAAAAAAGTTCAGAAGCATGGCATCCATCTGCATGTTTTCACATATAACTGAAAACCAATGTTGGCTGCAGTGAGCTCGGACGGGTTACACTTGACAATACTGGTAAATTATATAAGAATTATTAGATTAAATAGATTAGATGTACATATGTTTATCGTAGCTTGCATTGTGTCCTGGTTTCTCTGCTCACCTAAATGTCAGTGAACATCACTTCA
This sequence comes from Simpsonichthys santanae, assembly GCA_031762415.1. Lineage (NCBI taxonomy): Eukaryota > Metazoa > Chordata > Actinopteri > Cyprinodontiformes > Rivulidae > Simpsonichthys > Simpsonichthys santanae. Next base: position 10,213 of record JARVLU010007640.1, read on the forward strand.
TGAAAACTGATTCACAGTCTTCCTGCAGTCGTATAGACTATAAACATTGTCTAAAACTGTTTCTATTCACATTGTCTCTTAGCAATATGCCTGAGGGCATGATTAAGCCAGTATGTGGTTAGTGTATTATCAGTCTAAGGCTCAAAGCATTGGCTGAGGTTGTATGTGGTTAGATTCCATTAGTAGAGTTCTCCCTGAATTTTAAAGAGGCTTATTGTCATTGTAAAAGGCTGGAAATGTTCCCAGTGGGATAGGTATTAAAACAGAATGAAAGTGGGTGGGGTGTTCCCTTAAAGGAAAATAAAGTGACAAGAAGATAGTTGATATCTAAAAAAGCTAAGTCTGGTCCTCTGGACATTCAAAAAACAAAACAAAACAAAGCAAAAAAAAAAATTTAGAAACG
>JARVLU010007757.1:0-10601 GCA_031762415.1 Simpsonichthys santanae
TTGTATTCTTGTATCTGATGAAACTGTTTTTTTTTTATTGTTCTTTTAAAATGAATAAATAAACATCAAATCAAATCTAATCAAATCTGGACCAGTTTCTTTAAGTGAGAAACATTTTGTCCCCCATCCAGGGGACTTTGTTGGTCTACAGCCTGCCAACCAGATCTGTACCATATAGGTAGCCTTCACCGCTGTGCTTCAAGACAACCTGTTGGAATCAGGGTAACCTGTTCTCCACAGGGTGTCTGGACTCTCCCTTAGAGATAGGGTGAGAAGCTCGGTCATCTGGGAGGTACTCAAAGTAGAGCCGCTGCTTCTCCACGTCGAGAGGAGCCAGTTGAGGTGGCTGAGGCATCTGGTTAGGATGCCTCCTTCCAGGCACATCTCACCGGGAGGAGACCCAGAGGAAGACCCAGAACACGCTGGAGGGACTATGTTCTCGGCCGGCCTGGGAACATCTTGGGATTCCCCGGAGGAGCTGGCCCAAGTGGCTGGGGAGAGGGAAGTCTGGGCCTCCCTACTTAAGCTGCTGCACCCGCAACCTGACCCCAGATAAGCAGAAGAAAATGGATGGATGGATAAAGTGGTCTAAGCTTTTCTGTCTTTATGTGTTACAGGGTTAAAATGACAACAAATATATTAACAAATGAGCAGGTCAAAACAAAACATGAAACTTATTGTCTACATCCCAGCTTTTCCTGGCTGGTGGATTTTAAGTGAGCTACAGTCATTCAAGACTCCTGGAAAAAAGTCAAGGCAGAATCCATTTATACATGAATCAAAAGAAATTCTTATAGATTTATGAACCTTTTTAATCAACCAAGCATGAACATACATGGCGGTCTGCAGCATTACTGTACATGTGCTGTTGTTAAATGTTGGGATTTGTTTACCAGTGTCTCAAATGTGATGATCAACCAACCATTATAATAGAAAATGAGCCTTTTGATGCGCTGAATGAATTGTATCATATTTTTTCCAATAGAAATAAATATGTATATTGCACAACAGCACTTTTGTGCTTCGTGTGCATTCTACATCTGGTAATTATTTACTGAAAGGCAACGAAAAAGGCAATGTGGGCTATTTACTCTTCATATAATATTTTTAATAAATGCTACATGCACTCCAGTGTCATAAGAATTAAAATGTATCATTTTCTGATGAGATTTTTCTAATCTTTCTCCTTTTAAGAGTGTATTTTAGAGGTGGTTACCTGAAAAACTCATTAGTTGTTGTTTAATTTATTTATTTGTTATTCTTCCTGTATAAATTAGTATGTATGTGTAAACCTGTCATTTTCTAATCTGTGTGTTTGTGTGTTCAGGAAGAAAGAGAAGACTGGCGACGTTTTCAGGCAGACCTCCAGACGGCCGTGGTGGTGGCCAACGACATCAAAGTTGAGGCTCAGCAGGAGTTGCATGCTCTCAGGAGGCAGCTGCAGGAGGAGCAGGACCGTAACGCAAAGCTTGCAGGAGACCTCGAGGCTCTGCAGGGAGTCAGGTACAATCTCCATCCCAGTCCACCTTATCCTGGTCACTTCCTCCAGCCCCACTTCTGCTCTGAATTTACAAGAGTACAACTACCTGCCAGAGTCGAGCCATATCTCCTCACTGCTTCATTTTTATACGTGTGATCCAATTTATCATAACCTCACATAAACAGTTGTTCAAGGGGCTCCCAAATTTAGTGTCTTGTATTAAATTATACAACTTTTAGTGCAGATTTAAAGTCATTACCAGATCACAGAATTAAATGCTTTGATGTTCAGGTTCTAGAGATTTGGCAGACTCTGATGGTCTCCTGCAGTATTTCCTCTGTGTATTCTTGTCCTTTGAGCTGCTGCCCTTTCTGTTTCTTCCTGTGACCTGTACCAGTGCAGCGTTCACGCCTCACACTCAACATGCAGTACATTACAGTGAACTCATCTGACACAGTCTGGTGTAAAAACAGGCTTGCCAACTTGCTTTGATCCAAATGCATTTAAAATATCAAGTTTGTTATGGTATTTAAGAATTTTTATAGTGTTTAAAGTATCAGTATGGACAAAGATGTTCGACACGCATGCTAGATATGTCCACACCTGCTATTTGTCAAATTCAAGAGCTTCAGTCAGGGTTTAGGTAGCGCTCAGTCATGGGCAATCTTAATGCTACAACATACAAGATAGTGGGAAGTTGTGCTTCCAAATTTATGGCAACACTTTGGGTAAAGCCCTTTGTTGTTCCAGCATGTGTCAGTGCTCAAAGCAAGGATTACAAACACCTGGTTTGATGAGTTTGGTGTGGAGGAATGTAACTGGTCTTGGTTGACACCTTTAGAATGAACTGGAACAGAGACTGTGAGCCAGATCTTCCTGTCCATCATCAGTGCCTGACCTCATGAATGCTCCATAGAATGACTTCACACAGAAAACCCTCCTAAATCTTGAACGAGTGGATGTTATGAAATGAAGTCCAACTCCTCCAGTCCCTGTTGCTGTGACAGTCAAGTGTGACCAGATAATTTGGTCTGTATAGTCTTTGTTAAACCCTGAAATACGAAAGGGTTCTTGATCGTGCCAGATCCAATACTTGAGTGGTAAAATCAGTTTAGATCTGCTCCTGCAAGAAACAGTTTATTTATGTGACATATCCTTTAAAGCAAACAGGCCTCCAAATAATTTACCTCACAGATTCTTTGCGAGCAATTTGAGAGGGACAAACATTTGTTTAAGGACCAGTTCTGCTTTGCCCTGGATTACCAGCAGTTTCAGTCCCGGTCCTAGACCACCTGTAAACTACCAAACCTTCCCACGAGATACGCTGTTGCACTGCGTTTGCTCCCCACCTCCATCAGCTCCCTGTGATGTCTCTGTAGATGTCCGTCAGACAAGCGGTCCCTGTGTAAAGTCCAGGTGAGTTCCCAGACAGCCTGCCTCTCCCTGCCCTGTGTGCTGCTGCTGCTGCTGACCTCCCTCTTTACGTTTGGCTTCTTGTTGCTGCTTCAGCCTGTCTGACTCCATCTGTTGCTTCCATATGCTGGCTGGCTGCACCCTTGGGACGTTAATACCTTTTGGGTTTGCTTTTCCTGACTCTTAAAGCCTGCAGTCTAAGCAGATGTATCCAGTGCCACCTGCTGGTTAACTGTGTAAATAACCCCCTACTTTTTTAAAAAGCAGGATGAGATGGCTGCACTGGCATGACTGGACTGAACACATGCTTTGTGTTAGTTGAAACGGATACATTTCCAGAGTGTCTTCATCACAGGGTGGCAATATTGGCAATATGAGTGACTGCCATTCTTAAGAGGTGTGCATGGAACAGAGTTAAAGAAATAAATGCCCAGAGGACTGGCTTTAACATTTTTAGTGTTAAGTAGAAGTGCAATTGTCTTTTTTATGAAGTTTACTGAAGCCTGTTTTTTTTTTTTTTTTTTTTTTTTACAGAATAAGCAATGGAGCCACTTTTGATACCAAGACAGCGGTTGAAGGCCACTAGTGAAGAATCGTCAACTCCTCATGTGAAGACGGCGTTATTATTGCACTTATGTGTTATGTGTTGTTTTCAGACTATATAGAGTCGAACCAATGTCACTGTAAGTCACTGTCCAAGATGGATGCAGTACACAAAGGACATTTTATGGCCAGGTTTCATTCCTCTGTATGTCTTAATTCTCTGAAGGATTTTAACAAGAAAACAACTTTAACTTGCCAGTGAATGTACTCTTCATGCATGCACTGTAGTTCTCCTGTGATATGGACGTGCCACGCTCTTTTCAGACGACAATGTGTGGAAAATTCTTTGTGCCTTTCAGAAATTTGAGATGCTTGAAAAAGTACAGTAGGTTGCAATTTTAATCACCCACTTGGTATTCCCTTAATTTTGTTGCCTTACAACCAAACAGGGGGTGTCCTGCCAGTGCATTTACTTGTTTCTCTTTAAACCACCTGAGTTTTGCTTTAGAGGTATTTATAAGGTCATTGTCCTGCGTCCTAGTCTCAAATCTCTGGAAGACTCAGTTTGCGCTGAAGAATTTCTCTGATTATTTCTCTGACCCGTTTCTCAAGCTCTGTTGCTGAGAAAACACCCCCACAGCATGATGCTGCCACCACCATGCTTCACCGTATGGATGGTGTTCTCTGCGTTATGAAAGGTGTTGGGTTTGTGCCAGAGACGATGTGCTTGATGGCAAGCTTCGTTATAACACTGCCTCTGACCTGTCTGGATAATTCCTTGGTCTTCATGATGTCTCTTGTTCTGCGGTAACCTGCACTACTCAAAGGTGCTATGCCGCTTTTGATTCCTGGAGCCATCAGAACAAATGTTTATATACTACTGAGGCCATTTGACACTTTGGTTGTGGCTTCTAGAGGTTATGGTTGGAGCTTCAAAGAAAAGGGAGTTCATATACAGTATATAGTATGTACACACAAATTTACAGTTTCATATTTTTAGAACTATTTTAAGTTTTTTTTTTTTCTCCATTTAACTTCATTACTCTATAGCATGTTGTGTTGCTCATAATGCTTCTTGGGTTTTCTCATTCCCACTTCCATGGAGGAAGCTGAGTCAGGGGACTTGGGGTTAAGGACTGAGGTCACCGAGGTAGTTCAAAAGTTCTGTATCCGCTGGGCTCCAAGGGTGGATGAGGTGGCTCCTCTCTTCATAAAAGGGGATAGTGTGTTCCAGTTAGAGGCATCACTCTTCTTAGCCTCCCCTTTAAGGTAAATTCAAGTCTGCTGGAAAAGAAAGTCTGATTGATGGTTGAAGCTCAGAATCAGGAGGAACAATGCAGTTTCTGTCCTGGCTGTGGAACACTGGACCAGCTTTTTCGGGGACTTACTGGAGTCCCCGAAGGGGCATGGGAGTTTGCTCAACCAGTCTACATGAGTTATGTAGACTTGTAGAAAGCATTCAATGTGTCCCTTGAGGTACACTGTGGAGGGTGCTCTCTGAGTATGGGACTTGGGGTCCATTGCTATGATCCATGCAGTCCCTATACAAGTGGTGCGTGAGTTGCCGGTTGTAAGTTGGACCCTTCAGGGTGAGAATTGGACTCTGCCACATCTACCTGTTGTCACTGATTCTGTTTATAACTTATGCACATACAGTATTTTTGTTTTGGTGCGTCCAGGGATCAGAGGGAGTCAAGTTTTGCTGATGACGTGGGCCTGTTGGTGTCATCGTGCCATGATCTTCATGTCTTACTGGAGTGGTTCACAGCCAAATGTGAAGCAACTGGGATGAAGATCAGCATCTCTAAATCTGAGGCCATGGTCCTCAGTCGAACAAGGGTGGATTGACCTCTCCAAGTTGATATTGAGGTTGTTTTGGTTTTGTTCAAGAGTTAGGGAAGAATGGAGCGTGATATTGACAGATGGATCAGTGCAGCTTCCACAAAATTGCAGATGCTGTGCTGGTCTTTTGTGGTGAAGAGGGAGCTGAGCTGTAAAGCAAAGCTCTCTGTTTGCGAGTCAGTCTACGTTCCTACCCTCACCTATGGTCACAAAGTTGTGTAGTGACCAAAAGAATGAGATCGCAGATGCAAGCAGTCAAAATGAGTTTTCTCCATCAGGCTGGTCTCAACCTTAGAGATGGGGCGAGAAGTTCAGTTATCTGGGAGACACAATGAGTAGAACCGCTGCTCCTCCACATCAACAGGAGCCTGTCGAGGTGATTTGGGCATCTGGTAAGGAGGCCCCACTAGGGAGGTTTTATGGACATGTACAACTGGGAGGACACAACGGGAAGACCCAGGACACGCTGGAGAGACAAGGTCTCAGCTGGACTGGAATGCCTTGAATAATAAATGGATGGGTGGTACTTTTTACACTTTTGCAACCCACTGTAGGACCAGCTTTTAAAAAGTTAAAACTGTAAGAACTCTGTCAAGTACAGCATGTTGAGGATTCTGAACATTTTGCTTAAAAAACGGTCTGAAACTTAAGAAAATCCACATTTATGGAAAGATCAACACAGAATAAAGTCCATTCTATTATTATTGTAGATGGCACACATTTATATGTTGGGCCCTAATATAATCATAATATAATGATCTTAGTGTTCCTGATTTCACCTCTGATGATTCTGTACACTGGTTTTTGGACCAGTCTTAATTAAATTGTTTAGCCATGAGATGGTGCTGTTGAACACATTTATTCTAAAAGTCTCAAGTTTATCAGCACACACCTGTTTCATATCAGTTTACTTTTAAACAAATTATATTTATTTTTTTTATATTCTAATGCCAATATTAGACTTAAGAAAACTCAAAATGCAAATCTCAGGACTTTTTATTTCTAACACAAACTTAAACATTGGTGATTTACTGTATTTCAAATCCTAGACCAAGAAAACTGTGTCCGTGTTTTCCCCTAAACACTGTAAAATGATTTTCTTACATAACTCAATGTTTTACTTGCATTAAAAGCTGGTATAGAAATAACCACTCAGACCTTCTACTTGATTCCAAGAGGTCTGGATGAGAACATTGTTCAACAGAATTAAGCATTTCTTCAACATCTTTATGAATTTTCTTGTATTTAATGAATATTTTGGACCAAATCCCAAAAGAAATGTATACACAAATGAAATGGCTGGTGTAAAACATCATCTTATACTAACTATTCACATTTTAAAAGCCATATTTTCCAGCCAGAAAGCCCAATACTGGTGCTCACATTATCATTAGGATACATGAAAAGTATTATGTAGAAAAAGATGACCACTGTGTTATAAGTCTTTTGATACAGAGTTTGTTTTGGTAATTTATTCTGTCGAGAAAATACTCTGCTGTATGTGGATTACATCCAATGTGTCAAATAGTTGTTTATTAGGTAAATAAATAAATGAAATGACTTCAGCTCAGTAGTTTTTGTGTGTTTTTGTCAGTCTTTTTCTGGAGTTTCGGTAAATGTTTCTCCTTCATCACTGATGAAGAGTGTCTGAACCCTTCGCCCTGGAAGTCCACCAGGGGCAGTGGGTGTAAACACGATGACTTGATTGTTCTGATTGTGTTACTAAATTAGTTTTTATCTCCTAACTTTTTATCAGCTATTGACAGATTGTATCAATAGACTGATCAATTGACACTTTTTGTTAGTCATTCTTACGGATCAGCAGTTAAAAGATAAAGTTTAAAGTGAGAGGTTTAGAAAGTCCAGTCACCACTCAGATCCTCTCTCATGCACACACTATGTTCTTCATGAGTTTTCTGTGTGTACGGTATACAGCAAACCCTGTTTGTGTCTGGCAGGTCCCAAGGTGACGAGGTGCGAGTGCCAGACTCTGACAGCAACAGTCACTGGTGTGGAATCTCCATGATCCACACATCAGCTGCCGACGCCAGCGGAGATGCCAGTTCAGAGCCAGGAGCTACTGTCAAATCCCTCATAAAGTCCTTTGATACTGTTGAACAGAGTGAGCAGCGAGCACTTCCACACACAGACACACACACTGACGAGGCACCTCCTCACATCAGTGTAACTGTAGAGCTGAACAGCTGATGAGATGATGCAACATCCAGCATGAATATCTGCCGCAGCGAAGGCTTTTTCTCTTGTACTTGACTGTCTCGCCTGAGCTGACCCGAGTCAGGTCAGACAGGATTTGTGTTTGTGAGACATCTGTGACAGATGAGATGTTTTGAGTTTAAGTGCTGCAACAATGCAGATGGTTTCCCTAGTCATATATTCTCTAAAATTTTCACCGCATCAAAAAAACAAATTTTACAAAAGTGCTGCATCGTACATACAGGTGCTGGTCAAAAAAATTATATAATAAAAAAGTTTATTTATTTCACTAATTCCATTCAAAAAATGAAATTTGTATATTCATTCATTACACACAGACAGATATATTTCACGTTTATTTTAATTTTGACAGATTTAAAAAAAGGATTTTTAGGAATGTTGGCCAACTGAAAAGTATGAACATGAAAAGTATGAACATGAAAAGTATGAACATGAAAAGTATGAACATGAAAAGTATGAACATGTCCAGCACTCAACACTTAGTTGTGGCTCCTTTTGCCTGGATTACTGCAGCAATGCAGCATGTCAGTCTGTGGCACTGCTCAGGTGTTAAGAGAGCCCAGGTAGCTCTGATAGTGGTCTTCAGCTCTTCTGAATTGTTTGGGTCTGGTGTGTCACATCTTCCTCTTCACAAGACCCCATAGATTTTCTATGGTGTTAAGGTCAGGCGAGTTTGCTGGCCAATTAAGAACAGGGAACCAAAAGAACAATATCGCAAATACAAGCGGTCCAAATGTTTTTTTCTCTGCAGGGTAGCAGGACTCTCCCTTAGAGATATGGTGGGAAGTTTAGTTATCCAGGATTCACTCAAAGTAGAGCTGCTGCTCCTCCATACTGAGAGGAGCCAGTCGAGGTGGTTCAGACTCATGGTAAGGATGTCTCCTTAGGCAGGTGTTTCAGATATGTCCAACTGAGAAGAGGCCCTGAGAAAGACCCCAGACACATCAAAAAGACTTTGTCTCATGGCTGGCCTGAGGAAGGAGGTGGCTGTAGAAAGAGATGTCTGGGCCTCGTTGCTTAAGCTGCTTCGCCTGCGAACCAACGCTGGAACCAGCTTTGATGGATGACACAACATTTTCATTTATTCCAGCCATTTATTCCAGATGTTTCCAGTTTATATATCTGACCACCAGACAGCTGTTACATGAAATGTTTCAGTGGTTAATTGAATTTCACACAATGCATGCAATAATAATTTGCTAATGTAAGATGTGATGCAGCAACTTTTATTTGAAATGGTACTCAGAGTGGCCCTGGATTTTGCAGATGGACCAGCCCACACAGTTCAAATGTATTCCTCAGTAAGGAGCCCGCTGAGTGCCATTCCTGTTCGCACAGCTCCAGCTGCAGCCGTCTCTCCCATCCAGGTATTCATCCACTCAGCTGTCTTTTTAAAATGTATGCACTTTAAGCTACAGAATGTGTGTCAGGTTGTAATAAGGTGCCTTTGTTTGTGTTTTCTTTTAGAGGCACACTTACATAAAACCACTATCAAAGACACTGGAAAAAAGAATAAATCACGGAGAGTTCTCTCTTTCTCGGGGTATGTAGCATTCAGATAGTTTTATTAAATAAGAGTGTGAGATCCATCTTTTACTGCTTCACCTTGCAGAGGCACCCAGGTATCTGGAGCTTATTCCAGATGACTTAAACATTATGAAACTTCCAGCCTCTCACCTCCATCTGTCCGTCTTGAGTCTGGTCTTGCAGGATGTCTCTTCCTGTTCAATTCTGTTCTAAACACACTCACAGCTTTTGCATGTTCAGGATGCAGGGTTGAATCAATGCGATGATTCGGTGCAATTTGTTGATTTTTATTGATGGACGTTTTTAAACGTATTGAATTTGCATATCATGATTCTATCTAGGGGTTGACAAACTACATATTTTGTAAAGTCGACTTTAACATGATAAAAATCGAGTCGACATCGACTAGTTGTTGACACCATAGGAACTCATTTCATTTCATTTATTTATTAATTTCATTTCAATTAAAAAGACAATTACAAAACAAAGAAAATAAAAAAACTAAATGAAAGGTAGCAGAAGAAGAATAAATTCTTATCATTTCTGCTCCTTCTTAACAAAATCAATTCAAACAATCAATTCATTCAACAAACCTCCATAAATATACAACAAAATACATAACTTATCACAATTTTCATTTGTAGTTCACTAGATCAATGAACTACAAACTCAAGATGCTATATCATATATGCAAAAAAAATTTGTTGCAAAATAAAATTTTGTTGCAAAAAATGCGTCATTTATTATTTACAACATTAAAAAAAGGACATTGGGTGTATATTTATACTCCTGCCATTTGTCATACTGCAAATAAATCACAGGAAAACCAAAAATATTATTAAGCTGCGAAAGTGAAAGAAACGTGCAGCATGTAAAAACAAGGCTAATAAGAGCGGGGTGGGCGGTGGTGGAGTCCAACACCACCCGCCATGCTCTTATTAGTTTTATGTTATTTAATCCACCACCATAGATCGGGTGGAATGGAACTGAGGGCAGCGGTGCGGGTGGTGGTGACTGCGACTAGTTGACGTGAAATATAAAAACTTGCGAGACGTCCTGCAAAATAGAATCGACTAGTCGACTAGTCTCCAACCCCTAATTCTATCCATATTGAACTGAATTGGAACCTGAATTAGACTTGATTGAATTGAGCTGTAACTGGAACTCCATCTTTTCAACTCATTGAAACGTTTTTTTGGTGCTACATGAATAGTTTGGATTGACAGATGAAGCTGGACAGATCAATGGTCTGTCTCAAAGACACAGACGTCCTTTGACCATCTATAACTTGTAACTTTACCTCAGGTTGCTCTGTCTAAGGAAACTGGTCACCTGGAGAAAATCCCTGCTGCTGCTGCAGGTTGAACATGTAGACAGTGAGGCGATGGCGCTAACCACTGTTCCACCTGTTCAAGTTACAGATTTAGTTAGCTGTCATGTGGTTGAATGATGGTAATGTCAAAGAACTACTGTGAGTCAGTATCTTCACTGGAGATAAAATGAAAAGGAACTATGACATGCAAACATCTGGCTTCTGCTGACTCAAAGATTTCAGTATATT
>JARVLU010007925.1:0-10579 GCA_031762415.1 Simpsonichthys santanae
TCAAAGAACAATCTTATTCTACTTTATTATCAATATTATTCCTTTATTTTGATAATCAAAGACTCTAATCAAAGTCAAGGTAAGGACATTTCATGACACTTTGAATAATTGTAAAAAAAAAGAAACTACAGTTTAACTTGTGTATCTTTTCTTATTTGAATGATGTTTATTTTACATCATTTTTAATGTTGAAGTAATCATTTGGATCAGTTGTGAAACAGCGTTAATGATTATTAGAAATCATTAGTTAAATGTGTTTTGCTGAAAAGTGATTTTGATTAATATGAGTGTGTGAAGTAGATGAAGAATTAGGTCTTAACTCGGTCAGAAGTCAAGACCAAGTCAAGATGTTTTGCAGACTTTTGTTTTGAAGTGCTTGAGACATAACTGGCTAGACAGTCTCCTTCTGTTTCATAAACTATTCCTTCTCTTCTCAAAACAAGTCTTCTGACTTTCCAAAAACAACTTTTTTCACCATCTCCACCTGCTTGACTTCACATGACTACTAAACTTTTTCATTGAACCTAAGTTGCCTGGCAACACAACTAACCCTCCTCCAACTTTCTCATGTTTCCTAGTCTGGCATCCAATCGGAGAGCCAGTCTCAGAGTCTAACTTTTTATTATAAGTTTCTATTTCCTGGAAACTTCAGTTTGGATCGAACTCTGAGAATGCAGAGTTGATCTTTCAGGAGCTGTAAACGTGTAGCCAAATGCCAAAGGCTCCTTCACACACCAGATTTTATGACATGCTGTTATAAAATCACCACAGAAGCTGACTTGCTCAAAAGCAGAAAAATATTCCAGATGGAATATTTTTACCTTGGAAATAACCAGACAACCCGCATTACTTTCTTAGATGGAAGCAGACTTCAGATGTTGTTGGAAAGATAAACGTGAAACCTATTTGACATTGCTGGATTAACCCCTTCCAACTTCATAGCTGGTGGCCAACTCAACTGTGAGACCATCATCTCAAGGTATGAGCTGGAACGTTTATTGGGTAAACCTGGGTCTAGCCACAAGTCGAAGAAGAACGTGTCGCATCTGGTTGCACATGACCTTAGCCATAACTCCCCATCCAACTTTTCTTCTCTTAAATCTTACTCATCTCCTTTTCTTAAACTTCTTCTTTAAACCTTGAAACCAGTAACAAATAAGTTAACGTGCCTTCAGAGATGTTATATCACCATCTTATAACGTAATCTGTTGTCTTTTTAAGATGTCCGATTTTTATGCCGTAAAAATAACCACTGCCCATTATGTGTAAATGTATGTTGATTTGATGATTTGATTAATAAATTATCACATTATCTGATGAATCAAATATAATTCAAGTCTTATGTCACATTCATGTTCATTCTAATGGTCATATGGAAGAAAATATGTTTTAATCTAAAAAAGAAGTGAATCCGAGTTATAAATCAATAATTATTATTCTGAGACTCGAACGAGTCTTGTATAATTATTGACAGGTGAAAGGTATAGCAGCCTCTTCTCCTACACTTCTAATAAAGTATTTAATTGTTGGACAAGAAAAGGTGTTTGCTTTAACCTAAAACATTTCCAAAGCATGATAAAATCATTTAGAATAATTAATTTAAACTGAGTGTTTCAACTTAAAGTGTAGTTAAAGAATTCTTTGACAAGAATACATTTTTATTCTCTTTATTTTATAAGTGTCGAAGTTTTTCATCTTAGTTAATCTTATAAAAACTGAAATTATTGTCAATTTCAAGAAGACATTTTGGCTAATTTTGTTTAAAATGTGTTATCCAGAAATGCTTAAACTTAATTGGAACTGTTTATGGTGTTTAATTAAGTTGCTAAGCTGTTACTAAATTTGAAACCGTCAATAATTTTAGTTTAATTCAGTGTAGAACCTTCTTTGACCACTGTTTGGGGTAAGAAGCGTATGTCTTTGAATGAAAAGGCGGAGTTTTGTCGTTCTCTTTCCGGGTCAACGTTCTTCTTAAGATCGGTGATGTTCGGCTTGGAATTATTCAGCATTTATCTACAAAAGCCCTTCCTAAAATCGGTAAGCAAATTTTCAGCTTCTTTTTGTAGAGAAAACATAACTTTATAAACGTTCATCTTTACAACATGACGACATTTGCACAGATTTGGCCGGACGAAGCATAACTTAACCGACGTTGTCTTGTTAGCCTCAGCTTAGCTTCTTAGCTTAGCTTCTTTAGCTGTTATTTCCGATCCAAAACCACAATTTTGGATGGTTTAAAATCGAATTTTTCACCGTTAGATTTTCATTATAAAAACTCGACTCAGTCGGTTTGTTTTAGTGAATCAGATTTGGACTTTTTACTGTTTAAAGTGCTATCAAATGGACCATTAGCGATTAGTTAGGTACGCTAATGCTAACAGCAATCCACTGCAATATTTCAGATTCTACCATTTGGTGGTCTTAAAATCTAAAATGTTCAGATTAAAATTTTGAAAATAGGATTGATCAAGTCCTCAAGCCTTAGAGTAACATTCAGCTGTGCTCATTTGGTTTAAAAATGCATGCTAATATTTATTTCAGGACTTCAGTTTTAGCTAAGCATCCTAATTTAGAGCACCTCTGACTCTTTTTCACAGATGAAATTATACATCTATAATTATAAGCGCAGAAAATACAACTATTAACGTATCAGTCAATTATTTAGTCACGTTTCAGATGGAAAAACAGACGCAGTGTGGACTCAGTGGCTTCTCCCTTGTCAAACGGAGTCTCAAAGATTTTTGTTTTTGTCTTGTAGCTGTAGCGTAACCTGTGTTGTGTTTTTCCTGTGTTTTTAGGAAATGATCCATCAGCAAACCGAATCAAACCAGGCAAAGGAGTGTCAAGTTTTTAGTCTTGGGAGCTGGACCCGTTCTGTGTCTGTGATGTCATCTAAATAAAATATCTGTTTTACCACCAGTGCCTCCACCTCTTTTATTTTTCAATATTTTATTGTGTGTTTTATTCATGTGCTTGTCGTAATTGTGAAAAAAAAAATCTGTTTTTATGTTTTAGCACTTTTTATTAGGTCTTACAATTTTTCTGCTTTGGTTGTTTCCCATGATCGTTAAATATACCTTTTTCCATTGTGTTTTATTAATATATGCACTCTCTTTCACACTTACACAGAGACACACAGACAGAGATGCACCGACAACAACGCACACATAAAGACACACACACACACACACACACACACACACAAGCAACACCCTATATTTTTAAACTCCTTTTTATGTATTTTAATTTTTTTAATTTTTGTATCGCCTCGTGTGTATTTTTGAATTATGCTTACTTTTTTTGTACGCCTCATGTGCACCTTTTTAAATTATGAGCTGTTTTTCATCGCCTCGTGTGCAGAATTTTAATTTGGTATTTTTTATGTTTCTTTTATTTAGCGTGGTTTATTCTTTTTATTAATTTAATCACGCTTTTTCCGCGGTTCCCGACTTGCATTAAAATCCTAGTTTGGTTCACCAATTCCGTCTTCTTAAGGGGTCCCTAACAGCCCCTAGCAACGCATCAGCTGAGCTCACGTGGCCCCGCCTACGTGTACACTACCGGCCCGTCGGCCGATAGGAGGCGCACTACTGCAGAGATACTAGGATTTATTTCTTCTTATCTCTTATTTCTCTTTAACTTTTTATCTTAGTGCTTTCTCTCTTTGTTAATTCTGTACACCTTAAGCTCTGTGCTCAATGCCTCAAGTTTTATATTAACCTTAGCTGCTAATCCTCCTTTATTTCAGGAGACAGTGCACACCATAATCGCCCAGAGGCTTCAATTTGGGTTACGGCCGAATAGCGGAGATTTTGGGCCTTCCGGCCAACATAGGTAACCCGCTTACCTGTTTTGTTAGTGAGGCACCTCTCCTCTGGATGCGAACGGTCGCTCCGCTCATGGCTTGAATCTCACCGCTCCTCGTGTGCTCATGGATCATCATGCCACGAGGTCACCATCTGAAGGATTCGCTATGTTCAAATTGATCCGAGCACAGAATTCCAGGAGCACTTCACCTTAGTATAAAAGGATTTAATTGAACACAAAGTTAAAGTATGCAGATATGACATGAATTCAGAATGCATTCTGAGGAACAAAGACAGAGCGAACCTTGTCTGGTCAATCAGCTTGATGTTTGTTCAACGAAACACTGTGCGTCAGCGTGACTTATAGGTTTCTCATGCCCCACCCCTTCAGGAGCGGACAGACTTGTAATTGGGTGTCAAAGCCTCTTGATGTTCAGAGTGACACTGTGCTCCAGCCACTCAGGAGCAGATACTATTTCCATGTTTACTCAAAGGCTGCAGACGGCCCAGAGGAGGAGCTGCGCATTCTTCTGAACTGATAATGGAGAATTTATGATGTTTTTATCACAGGACCACATAATATCACACTTTTCAATGTGGCTCTCATTGTCTACATTAAAATCGTTAACACACTATTATTGGGAACTATCATTACTGTGAGAACCTAAAAGACTAATTATTCAAACTGTATTAAGTGTAAAGTATATAAATGTTGTGATTTAACATTATTTATGTTAATCAGTGTGTGAGCAGGGTGACGCTGCAGCCATGTGAGCTCGAACACTGCTCAGAGAACAACAAAGTAGCGGTGAGTGTCTTACCTGTGTCTTTGAATGTTTGATTAGTTTTGTAATTATATCAATTGTGGACTTGTAAGATTATCCTTAGCAAATGTGAGATTATATATAAAACCTAAAGTAAGTAGTAAACACTTTAACTGAATATAGGCCTGTAAATATACAGTAGTTCAAACCCTTGAATTAAGACACGCACACACCTTGTATAAAAATGCATCATTTTACATCATCAGTAACATTTCAAAGCTTGTCAAAAGATATAGAAAGGTATAAAAATGTAAAATTCAACAATATCCAAAGAGAAATCCCACACAAAAAGATCTGAAGCTCTCAACCTTGACTTCTCTAAAAGATTTTAAACAACTGTTAAGTTCATGGTAAAAACCAACACAGCCATGTTCCTGTTTTAAGTATTTTACAGCACTTTATAATGTACATTTCTTTTGTTTCATTTTTATATACTTTCTTCTATTTATTTTTCATTTTAAATGCTTTTTATATGGTTGTCTATTGTTGTCTGTACCTCATCTGTCTTTAAACAGGTCTCTCTTGTAAATGAGTCCTCGAGGCTCAATGAGACTAACTTGCATAAATAAAGGTTTGGGGGGGAATCATTGCTTGGAAATAAAATAAATTCAACCCATTTTAAAATGGCTGTCACACTCAATTGACTTGTACTGGTAAACACAATAATGACTAAACCATCCAAATGTAATTTACAGATAGTGAAGTAAAGTTGGATTTAGTTGTAGCTGTGGGACTTTCACAACAAATATTCTGATCGCAAACACACTTTGTGAATTCTCACATAACATGTACAAGGTTTGACCAAAACAGCTCTGATCTGATCATAATATGGTCAAACTCTGGCAGGCCATATGCATTTCTTTGAGGAATACAAGGACTTTATAAGTACTGGTGAAGCTTTCTCATCAAATCCAAAAATGACGACAGATTCACATGCAGCATGTGTCTGAGTGGAATTAAATTAAGCTGTCATCAGCTCGAGACCAATTGTACCCATAACTGTGAGAGGATGCCAACAGGTTGGACAGCATTAAGTCTCATCTGCCTTTGGCGAGTTCGGCACCTGCCTGCTGGCTACCAGCCAAATGTTTTTCTGACAGCCTCAGCCTCAAACCACAGTCTCAGCAGGAATGATTGATGCCTGAAGGCACCTGATGGTGTGCGTACCTCACTGCCAAGCTGCTCTATCTATTCAGGACTCCCTCTTGAAGCTCATTTAGGTCCCACCTGTCCAGGCACACTTTGGGTTCATGATGCTTTACCACGTAGGACTAAAATGACCTGCTGCTAATGAAAATTAACTGAATTATTTAATTACCTGCTGTGCAGGTTAAAAATGAAATCAGTAAATCAAAATTGCTCAGTTGATCTCACGGGGCACATGTGGATGATAAATCTTGTTTTCAGAAAAAAATAATGAATTGTATATTCTTCTGTGACTTCTACTGAATTCTAAAGAACACCAACAGAAATGGAACAGAGGACTTGTTTGGTATCAATAATCTCAGTATTTGCTCTGTGTAAAATGACCGGCTTGCACTGCAGAATAGTGGAGCTCTTATCCTGATTTTAATGCTACACACATACACACACAGAGTCTTTTTAGCTCCAAAGAATTTTAAACCCTCCCATGTCCTGATATTACTGCATTTTTCATTGGTATTTACCAGTAAGGCAAAGAGTTGTGAGGTCTTAGAAGTCAGCTGGCATTAATTCCTCTGAGGCAGGAGGATTCAACTTATCCCTGGAAAGAGGCTTAAGAGAAAGTTCTCCTGCTTCTAAATGACTAAATGTATCCTTTCTTACAAACCATGTTACTCTGTTTATTGGACAGGAGTGCAGGGAGGCCAAAACTGGTTCAATGTGCTCTCTTTTGCCTGTACTGGTTAAAAATCGGGCTGCTGCGTTCTGGACCAGTTGTAGTTGTGCAATGGTGGTCTGACTGATACCAAACAGGAGTGAATTGCAGTAATCAAGCCTAGATGTAATGAATGCATGTATTACTGTCTCCAGGTTATTTTTGGATAATATGGGCTTCAGCTTAGACAGTCGCCTCAGCTGGAAAAAAACAGGATTTAACGATCATGTTTACATGACTGTTGAGTTTCATTGAAGGATCCATGATCACTCCCAGATTTGTGACTGTTTTTCTAACAGGGTTAGAGCAGAAAGGTTGATGCAGTGGTTTGTGATTGTGTCGTTGGGAGGGAACAACATGGCTTCAGACTTCTTTTCATTGAAACTTAAGAAGTTTAAAGCCATCCAGTCCCTGGTGTCAGCCAGACAGTCGAGCAGAGGTTGAATAGCACATGTACCATTGTCTTAGTGGGAAGTAAATTTGACAGTCATCTTTGTAAAAGTGAAAAGGTATATTGTGTTTCCGGAAAATAGCACCAAGTGGCAGCAGGTAGAAAGAGAAAGTTGACCAATTGTAATGTGTGTTGGCAAAGGATGAATCAGGTGCATACATAGTACATTAAGGTAAGAAAACATACACAAACAAAATATAAAAATTGAGCACAGTAGTGAGAATAACCCCAAATTTGTTTATTTTTCTCAAGAATAACATGATAGTGGGCCAAAGAACTGGTATCATATTCTGGAATATGTTTTGCATTAAATAATAGGAAAAATATAAATTATTTTGGATAATCAGGGATAACAGTCAAAATTAAACTGTGTTAAGGATTAGTCCAGGCATTTTTTATGTAAGATTTTGTCAAATAATAATCAATAGTTAGTATCTTGTCAGTCAACGTGCACAGAGTATGAAGAAAATGGCAGAAGTCTTCCTCAAGGCTCAGCTAATGGCTATAGCAAAACAAGGACCTGCTTTTAGTTCCCATTATTTTTTCAGGCTTATAAAGTAACTTTTGTTTAAAACCAACTTGCTTGTTTGAAAGAATGCTACAATAGACATAATAAGTATTATTATAAATCTTTTTTTAAACAGGAAGAATCCCACTAATAATTAATATATTTTTTGCAAAGGAGTCCTGTCCAACCCAGCAGCATAACAGCCTCACATTAGAAACATGACAATATTATTACAGGCAACATAAAACAGGTCTTTTACCATTCTAATGGAAGCGGTATAATCACCAGCAGTTTGTGATAACAAGACGTGCATTTAGTCCTTAAATTATTTTAATCTTACTTTTAAAATAATCCATACTCTACAGTTAGTTCAGTTTCAGATATCTATATAACTCACACCAGGACAAGGGTGTGAATACTTTAAAGGCACTTTCGGTATTAAGGGTGAGACTGTATCAGTCTGCCTGATCGGCACATTTATTCAAGGCAAAAGTTTACTCCACTGTCAGTGGACTAATATACTGAGCAGAGCCACTGGAGGACGTACAGGTTTATGCTCAGCACACATAGGGCGGAAATGGCTGAGTAGTTAGAGCAGTCATCCTCCAATACAAGAGTTGGGGGTTCATATCCACCAACAGTCACAACGTGTCCCTGGACAAGACACTGAACCCCTTGTTTCCTAAAATGTGTGTCCTATCAGTGTATGAATGTGAAAAAGCACTGACTATTCTTTTTAGAATGATTTGTTCTATTAGCTTTGTAGAGATCTAGTAAAGTGCTGTATGAATGGGTAAATGAGGACACAGATTGTAGTGTAAAGTACTTGGAGTATCTCAGTAAGATAGAAGGTAATATAAGTACCGTCCATTTACCATTTACATACATTCATGCAGTATGAGAAAGAGTTGTTTTATAAGCCTGAAAAACAACAGTGTCCTCGTTTGGCTAGCCTTGAGTCTTCTCCGAAAGAAGGCCTGCCTTTTTTCTTCACAATCAATAGCTGATGTCAAAATCTGATAAAATACCAAATATTGCTAACTTTTTACAAAGCATCACTTCATAACAACTTGACTATCCTTTTTCAAGTGTAATATACATTTTTGTGTTCAAATAAACTTGTCAATTTGTATCACATTTATTCTGGCTAGCTTGGCAAACCACTGATTGACATGCATGTTGCAGTGGGATGCTGTCTGAATAAAGCCTAATTTCTGGAACATGGAAAAGGCGGCAGTCTGTGGTATGCTAACATTCACAGTAAGGTGAGAATAACCTCGCTCTTTGCAGAAATCCAAGGCTTTTAGGGTCAGCTGAGAGCCCAGTTTTTTGTTGCGCCACAAAAACTTCACAATCACGTGAGACATCAATCCATAACTTCTATCCGCGGCATCTTGAACATCTTCTGTGCTCACTCCCCCATTCCAGTCCTCAGACTTCACTCCTTCTTTCCCTCTCTTCCCCATCACTGCCACCACCCCGACCACCTTGGCTTGGCCGTTGACATCTGTTTCTGCCACCCAGAATCCATTATCTGGGTTTTCCAGGTAAGTGGCTTGAATGTCAGCCATGTCTGTGCTTAATCTCCCCTTCATGTAGCTATCATGGATGTCATGGCAGCAGTAATAAATGAGGCCAGCCCATGCACTGCCAAAAAGGAAAGCTTGGAAGTAGGAGCTGCCTCCTAGCACATAGCCAGCCATGGAAATGCTCAGAGTTATACCAACATGATCAGGATTGCTCATGGCCTTGAAAAACGCCGGGTATATATGCTCAAGAATCCCATCGCGAAAAAGCGACATGACCGCATGTTCATCTGATGGGCTGTATTCCCTGATGGTGAAATGAACTGCAAAGTTAAAGGAGAAGAAAGGGAGGGGGAGAAAAATAGCTCAGTGAGACTAATCTGCTTGTTATTGCAATCTGAAATTCCTGATAGATTGCACAATAGACCCAATAAACTTATCTAACTTGTAAAAAAAAAAAGTACACTTATGGAATATATATATCCATTTCACTCTTCCTGAAACACAATTTTCATTCATATTTGAGCTCTTTTTCACATTAATATGAACCCTGCATTTGCAACCTGAGGTGAGAATCAGAAGTAGTTATACCATTATTTATTTTTCTACATATCAAGTATGAATCATTATGGGGTGGGATCCAATTAGGTCTCAAATGTGCTGCAAATGAAAATATAATCAAGGTGAGATCATACGGTAACAAACAAAAGGTCCACCGTTTCTCTCTGAGTGCTGTTTTATGTCATCTAGTGATATTAATGGTATTCATTTACATCCTAGCTGTCTAATTATTAATCTCATTCATGATCGGCTCTACTAACAGAAAACTGTGAAAAAATGAGAATGAGTAACCAATGTATCAAACTTACCGTCATTTTTGTGAGCCATGCTGAATTTCCCCTCTTGTCTCTCGCTCAGTCTGAAGGACTTAATGCCTCTGCTGTTCCCGGACTTAAGCTACAGATAATTACCCATTCACAAGAAGACTGAAATAAGTCTGAGCATGCTCGCCTTTAACACACACATGGGAAACCTTTAAATACATTAAATAGATCTACCACAGATTATATGAACCACTGGAAACTTATAGAAAGTTTTACAAAGAAGTTGAGATGGCAGCAATTTGTGGACTTGTAGGTTTGATTGAAATTATTCACTGCATTGATTTTATTATAAAGCACAGTTTTCTAAATTTAATTAATGTAGTAAACAAAGTAAATAGTTTTATTATTGGATTGCTCTGGGTGAATGAGCCCAGAATATGAATATATTAAATCAGGAAACTGAGTAGAATATGAATTCAGGGCACATTCAAGCTCTACACCCATACTGTATGTCTTAGCAAAATGTTTCAGGAGCCACTAGATAGATTTTAATGAACAATTCAGAAAGCAATGATTCGAATGACACCTACCGAAGATGGCTGTGGACTTCAGATAGAACAAACACACCTCCCCCACCCACCCCCCAGAGGATCTGTGGTGGAAGTGTTCTCCAGCTACAAATGTGCACATGAACGATAACCTCAGCTGGGGCAACACCACCACCAGCCTGATCAAGAAAGCTCATCAGAGACTCTACTTCCTCAGGCGGCTGAGACGAGCTG
>JARVLU010008039.1:0-10565 GCA_031762415.1 Simpsonichthys santanae
ACAAAAAAAAAAAAAAAAAAAAAAAAAAAAAAAAAAAAAAAAAAAAAAAAAAAAAAAAAAAAACAGAGAAGAGATTCATTTCCAGATCAAAAATACATTTTGACAGCATTGAGCAGATTGTATGTGGCACAGTAAATTTAAATATATCACCCAGAACACATGAGGCAAGCATTCTGGATCTTCTTGTTTACCATAAAGAACTTTTATTTATAACTTTCAGCAAATAAAATCTCTCAAAAAATTCTGACTTCATTCCTTTGCCATGTCCACGTGGAACCTGCCAAAAAGAGATGAAGAATACAGATTTTTGTAAAGTTACTGTCATCTAACTATGTTTAGGTCATAGTTCACGTTCATGTTTTTTGTAGCATTAAAGGATTGTGGGTAGTGTAGTCCTCTGCTGTAAAAGAGCCAGGAGAGTCAGAAAGTTGAGCACTGACAGTGAGCTGTGTTAGAGTCTTGTCTCTTCAGCCACTGAGTCCTGGTTATACTCAGAAAAATTCAACAGTTTCTTATAGAAATCCATCCGAGTGCGTTGCTTTCACACTTATAAAGTGTCCTTCTGAAAAGACTTCAGCCACCAGTTCCTCCTGTTCATCTTCGGATGGGAAAGACTATCGGGTCACCTGGAACACAAAGAGAAATAAAACAGTGGTCAAAGCTCATGAGGTGATTTGAATACCTCAGAGACGACAGAGCGAGAGCAGCAGTGTGTCAATAAGTGGGCAGGGGTTCTTATAGGTGAGATGCTGCACATTGGAGAGTCACTTCTTTTCACCCAAGAAAGTAAACAAGACAGCTTGAGTCGGGGCAGTCAGCCCACAGAACCTCACAGTCAGCATCTGGCCTCCATCTTGTTAAAATCTATTTGTTGAGAGAGCTGCACTAATCACTGTCTTTATCACGTCAGCCCGTCTGTCCATGTACTTAGCTCATGCACTCAGTTTTATCACCTGCTGTTGAAAGCAAGAGGCAGTAATTTATTTTTTTATTATTTTTATTTTATTTTTTATTTGTTTTTTATGTGTGCATGTAGCTTTAGTTAAATATCTCAAGACTGGGGCTTAATTTGAGTCTGCTGGAACAGGATCTGGGAAGTCTCTTATTTTGACAGGGTGTGTTCCGGTAATGATTTGCCTGGATCCGGTGACGCTCAGGCATCCTAATAATAAAGTTATTAACAAATATGACTGCCTTGAACAAATAAAACTTACAGTATACTGGATATGTAAACTAAAAATAATTATATAAACACTCATTTTAAACACAACAGCCACTTACGACACACGTGCT
The DNA here is from genome assembly GCA_031762415.1 of Simpsonichthys santanae. Taxonomy (NCBI): domain Eukaryota; kingdom Metazoa; phylum Chordata; class Actinopteri; order Cyprinodontiformes; family Rivulidae; genus Simpsonichthys; species Simpsonichthys santanae. The sequence goes on from JARVLU010008039.1 coordinate 1,294, forward strand.
CTTTCAAGTAAGCATTTGTGCCTCAACCCTTAAAAAATCTCCACCCCTTAAAGTTCAAAGTCATGGCGCAAATTTCATTTAAAATCTCAAATATAATTAAACAGCACAACAAAATTGCAAATCATTTCAACAGTTTAAGTGGGTCGTTAATAAAATGTTGATTATCATTAACAATTCAACAAGAGAAACGTTTGATGTGTATTATTCACATGATGTATCAAAACAACGGTGCTAATTTGTCAAACTAACAGCTAGGATGCTTGAAAGAAGCAGAGGGCTTACAAATGTAGGTAAACGTAGATGTTTAACAACCCATTACACCCAAATGCAGGAAATTGCATCTACTGTACTTTATTAATAATTTTCTGGGGGAGGACCCCAACCCCTCCACCTGCTCACCCACTATTTGCGTTCCAGCATTGATTGGTTTATAAATTAAGCCCTGCTCAAGACAGTGAACTCAAAATCTGAGTTTAATGAAACGTTCAAAAATTAATAATTGAATGAATGTTTATAACTTATTTAGGTTTTGAAGTCAACATAATTCAAGAGGGTTATCCCTGCTAGGCAACATTAGCTTCAGAATGTGATCACATCCTGCACAAACTCACAATATTGGACAAGATTGTGCATAACTTCATTTATAGGTTTTAACCTAAGCAGCTGTAATTCTGTCTCTGCTCAGCACAAGCCAAAATGAGCTTAAGACTATTGTATGGAACACAGTGGAGGATACGCATCCCATCAAAGAATGCTATGACTTTAGTTTATTTTAAGGTTCTACAACCAAGGATGAAGCGTTGTGTTAGAGCATGTCCACAGACTTTGAGACCTGCATGTTTTTTTTCTTTACTCGTCTCCTCTCCTAAGCTTCAGCACCTTTCCTTTTCTCGTCTTTGTTTCAGTCTCTCTTTTCTTCAACCAGCTGACCATATGTTGCAGTTAACTGAGTGCAAACACCATCGCTGAGACAGCTCAGAGTGTTCTTCAAGTTGACAGCTGAACCTGTTCAATTGTATCTGCTCTATATGGCTCCAGGCCACCCTCCCTGGGTCCATTCCCGTTGCCTTTAGGCATTCACCACTGTGCCTGATCAAATAGTCTGCTGGAGTTTGTTGTCAGCCAGTTCACTCTCCTTTACACTTGAATTGCTGAGTCGGCTACAGTTTAAGGTGCAAAGACAAAATTCCAGATAGTGTTCATTCATTCACTTTCAAAGTATATCTGCAGCAGTCCATTTCTGCACTTTACTCTGCAAAGCAAATGTGGTGCTTCAGTTTAAGTCCATTTTTTTGGATCACATGTATCTAATATTTTGACAGTTTTTGATTAACAAACTGCATGTTCAACAAAGTTGAGGACCTGATTTAACCTTGCTGGATTTTTTTTACCTGGATTATAGAGCATGAACTTTGATGCCATATTCATACGCTAACAGGCAAATGTCCTGATTTAGCTGCTTCCATGCACTTTTATAAATCGGGGGTGGGGGGTCAGGGTCCTTAAAGCTGTACTGTAGCTGTTTGAATTTGATGTTATAAAATCAAATAGATTTAATAATAAATCTGTGTCCTAAAAATGGAAAACAATCCCACAAATAAAAAAACGTATATTAATATGACTTAAGAGGAAAAACAAACTTTAGAGGTAAAAGTATAAAATAACAAAGATTATTATTGTGGTATACCATGATTACTACATTTATCACATGCTCTTTTATTTAAAGTAATTTATTCTGTGGCATTACATTTTATTACAGTATTTAAATTGCCATGTAGTCTTCTAATGTGTTGGCATTATTTATTTATTTATGTTGAAGTGCAGATTTATTTAATCCAAAAGCACCAACTGCCGGCTATTTTTGATGCAAACAGATCCATGTGAATATAATCCACCATCTCCTCATAGTTTTAGTTGTTTTATGGTTGATTTAAGCAACTCAGTTTGTGTCAAATATTCGCCTTCTGGGATTTTTCTCCAGTTTATTCTTTGTAATGCAAAGATTGCTCTAAAATTCCAACCACCCAAAGGTTTTCTGATCTACAGAACACTTGGATTTACTCTTTGTGTTATAGAAATATGCTTCCAGAATGCAGTATGTTCCTTCTAAGCTGGTTAAGAGTTGTTTTTTATTTTTATTTTTTTCTGGCTGCAGCACCTGCTCAGCCACAGAACACAGGGGCTGAAACATTTCCTGCATTGCTGACATGACAACTTTTCATTTGTCAAATGTTAATGTGGCTCTTTGTGCATCTGCACACAATTGCTTTGCAGTCTGTGACAACTCAGTGGCTTGGCACCGTGGCCACGTCTCTCTGTTCATCCATATGATATTATTTGGCATTGATCAAGCTGTCTGCTCTCTCCTCCCTCTCCCCTCCTTCTGCCCTCCTACTCGCCTTCATTTTTTCTGCTTCCAGCCACAAATTAAAGGTGGGACAGGGAGTGTTATATCCTTTTCTTTTGGTGCTTGTTTGTCGTCAGTTGACTTGTTTTGATAACCCATTTTTCAAGTTTTTCTTCCTCGCTTCCTTCATCTACTTTACTCTTCACCCGTTTCTCTCATCTGTCTCCTCCTGCATCTTTCTTCCTTACTGCCGCTCCTCTTTCATCCCCTTTCTCCTGCTCCATCGTCAATTTCAATTTACGAGCGGGTCTTAATGGGACTATAAGAGAACGTTCGATGCTATTGATCGGGATGCCTGCGCATCTTGACCCTAGCGAACAACACCGGAGCAGAGGGGGGGAGGGGGTTTCGCTCTTTTCATCATCAGGCAAACACATCAGCTAGCACTTTCAAATAATCTAGACACAAACACACAACAGCAGACGAGCACAGATCATTGATCAAAGACCTGACTACAAGAGACAGAAAATATTTGTGCTCTTTTAAGCTACATAGCGTTAATGTCAAGGTGATGCCTGACTGGATCCAACTTGTTTTGATCTTGTTCAGGAAATTAAAAATGCACACTTTAAGGCTGAGACAACGAAATGCTTGAGATGAGACTTCTGATCGTCCCTCACAAAATGAAGAACTAATGCCTCTTTTCCACTAGTGCCACTACAGCTCGGTTCGACTTGGCTCAACTCTGTTCATCACGGTACAGGAGGTTTTCCACTGCACTCCAGTAACGGCTCTAGTGGGCGGGTTCAGAGATAAAAAATTAACGCCACACGCCTTACCAGCTAGTGACAGTAATGCTGGTGGTAAAACCTTGAAACAGGTTTCAGTACAGGGTGAGAATTTTTTTTTTAAGTTTCTGAATTAAAAAAAATGCATATTATTAAAATGATAAAATTAAACAATGTAAATATAAATCCTGCTAATTAACTTTTAATGAACTTTAGTTCACCATTAAATCTCTGATGAAGCAGATTCTACAACATCTTTATTTAAAATATTATAGGTTTTCTTCATCATTTGCTGTATTTTCACTCATTGTGTCTACTTTTATTTCAGTTTAGATGTGTGGTTTTGTTTCTTGTTCACTGATTTTTTTTCTTTTTTTTTTTTAGCTTTGCTTTGAAGTTTAATTTTTATTTTGTACAAAGCTAATTGAACAAATCATTCTAAAGAGAATAATCAGTGCTTAATCACATCCATACATCAATGGGACACACATTGGTGGCAATGAGGGGTTCAGTGTCTTGCCCAGGGACACTTTGGCATGTGGAATCAAACCCCCAATTCTTGCATTGGAGGAAGACTACTATAAACACTCATCCACAGCCACCCATAAGACCATGGTGTGGTCATTATTGTTTTTAAAATCTTTTTAAAAAAGGTCCACTTGCTCCTCCGAGTTATTGTTATTACAAATAGTGGATCGGGTTGTTGCTCAAATAACTTGTGACTCCACCCCCTGACCAATCAGTGACTGACGGTGTTCTGACGTCACGTTTAAGGTCTGAATGGTACACTCGGAACTGGAGCAACGTTGGTTCTGAAAAAGGGGCTAGTTCCACAAATCAATGCTAGTGGAAAAGCCTACATGGTTTTTGAGCAATCAATCTTAAATGTGAGCTTTTGAATCATAGATGTTAATAAACATAACATAAATAAAAAAGGTAAGCTGAGAGTTCTAGTCCTTTGTTGCCAGGGGTGAAAGGAGAAAAAATGAGGGCATCCTTAATCATCCCAGAGTACAGAGATGATTTTAAGTCTCTCAGAGTGTTTTAAAGTCAAATCAAGAAAGAAAGCACACATTCTGTATTTCAGATCTCATCGCTTTATTTCATCTAAAGAGTTGCACTCTTGGTGCTCTTCCACGACCACGCCTTCAATCAATTATTTAGGCAGACAACAAAGGTCTGCACCCAGCCATGAATAATGGAAGGCGGGAAGGCCTGGAGAAGGATGTAGGTTCAAATCTAAACGGCACAGTGATGGAGGGACATCTCCTACGGCAGACCACTTTAAAGAGGCTGCTCCGGTCAAGCCAGTGAAAAGCAGCCTTCAGGTGCAGTTGGAGGCTAAACATGAAGAAAACCTTTTCGGTTTCACAATCTCACCAAAACAGATCAAACAAACAACAAGAAAATTCAGGGCAGGAAGGGTGTTCCTCTTAACATACAAAGTGTATCATGGAAGAATGTGAGCATAACAACTATTTGAGGACATTCTACTGTTACTGTGAATCGAACGTGGCAACTTGTTTTTACATCGAGTCAGATGGCATGCCACTGAAGAACAAGGAAACAGGACAAGTGAGAGCGAAGACAATTGTGATGTTCACATTCAGTAACGTTTACGCTGGCCTTACTTTTGTGCCAAGAACGTTCAGTCCAAAATGAAGGAAGTATTGGATGATGAATAGAGTGAAGTTCAATAAAAAGAGAAAACAGTGGACTAAAGACAAGATGGAACAGATTGTGAGAGGAGATGAATACCTTTAACTGGACAACAGAAAAAAAAGACTAAATCACTAATTTGGAAATGATCACATGCACACTGACCTTTGTGGTCTTGACTTTGTTTCCCGTGCTGCAGCTCCAGCCCGTGAGGTCCGGTAGAACCTTACACTCCTCACCTTCCATACACGGCTGCATCTGACACCACCACTTTTGGGCTACAATGGAGGCTAAAGGGAAACAAAGTGGTGGATTTGTTTTCAGTCATGTGAGTTTCCGTCCCTGTGCATTAGTGAATTTTGACATCAAGCTGTCCTGAGGCAGGCTTCAGTCCAATTTTCACTCAGCTTCAAGATTTTAACACAGCTCTAAGTGGCACGCTAATACAAGCAGGAAGCACTAATCTTTTATTCATTAAAACACTAAGAAAGTGGTTACAGTATGATTATGAAGTTAAGACAGCTGGCAAAATCTAAAATTAACAAAGCCCTTTGTGGTGTGGAAAACCTGTCATTTCTGTTTGCTTCATGTGCTACTTTAATATTACAGTGCTGTTATCACTCAGCACAGACCTGATGATTTGCCTGCCACAGTTCCTCACGTGCATGATTCATTCGAGCCAGTAAGTGGAAGCTCACGTTATGTGACTCAAATATGTGAAGGACGTTTCATTTGCAAAGTATCTCTGATCCTTTTTTTATTTCTCCCAACTGTAACAGAGTTCAGCTTTTGTTCTGAACAAGTTGAATTCATGTTTAAAATACAAATAATAATAATAATAATAATAATAATAATAATAATAATAATAATAATAATAATAATAATAATAATAATAATAATAAAACAGGGTAAGGCGTTTTTTTTATCTATAAATCTCAAGAAGTGTTGAGTACATACGTAAATATTCATTTTAACACATTTTGCTTTAATGCCCCAAACATTACATCCCAAAGCTCCATAATCCGTTAAAAAAGATCCAGCTGTGGGTGATCCAAGTGTAGATAGACTCAAAAGAGTAAGTCCAACATGTTGGGAAAAATATATATTGCATTGAATTTCCGCTTTGTTATTAGTTTCCTTCATCACAAAGCAAAAAGGGGGAATTGGAAATATCGTCCATTAGTCTGTACATGTTGTGAGCGTAATGGAGTAACTTGAAAAAAATAGTGCAATAATACTGTAACTTCTATTTTGGTGTGTGGGTGCATCTAGCTGCAAGAAAGTTTCTTATTGAAAGTTGGGTTTTCACATCAGAATCCAAGATGGCAAACACCAAATACAGATGTAAACCTTGAGCTGGATAACTTGAAAATTAGACAACAGACCAGTTTGCTTTTTGGAGTGTCACTGTATCTAGTCATTAGAAATGTTACTTTTGAAAGTGGGGTTGTCGCTTCAAAATCCAAGATGGCCACCACAATAAATGTATAAGAACCAGTCAACCCTACCATTTATGATAGGCTTTGTAGTTTTTAAATTGCTTTAAAGTTTAGTTTCCTCAAATGACTGGGGTGGTTGGTGCGAAAGCCAAAGATTAATCTACGATGGCTAAGGCCTCCGATGGCCACCCCCTGAGTCCGTCATTACCCCGGTGGTGGAGAAAATTGCTCTCTTCGCTCACCAGGGTCAATCATTCTGCATCACATCAGACAAGAAACAAAAGGGAACAAAAACTACTTCTGGTCTTGTACACAGTTTAACTTCCCACTAGAACATATTGCACCAAAGACAGTAAGGTTTACTTCCAGTCACTATTCAAGTTCTCCAATGACGTGTGACATCAGTGCACCGCTTGCTTCTGGTGTTCTGCATGGTGTGTCTGCTCCAAGCTTCTGACTGATAGTTTATCTCAGCATAAACTTATTAAAAAATTACCACTCCTTAACCACTTACATAATCTTACATTTATTACATGTATAATTAATACATATAACAACTAAACCCTTATTTAACCATCAATATAGTATCTAAGTTAACTTCTTTAACTTCACCAAATAAAACACAACTAGCATCAATGATAACAATACCACCAATAATTGAGTAATAATATCATATATTATATCCAGCAATAATCATATGTTTATGTGATAATTTGAACAGTTTCATGTTTGGACATTGTTTAAGTTCATTTTTCAAATTATTCCTCAGTTTGACTCCACTTACTGATGCACGAAAGATGTTTCCAGCAGTTCTGCAATTGCACATTTTAAACTGTGATTCCCCGTTAACTTATACATTTGCTCTTTAGTCTTAAACAGGTTTTGGATGTTTTCTGGTAATTGTTTCTTTTTAGCTTTGTAAAGAATTAGCGCTGTCTGTAGTTTCACTATATGTCAATGAACTTTAATAATTTAGATTTTACAAATTGTGTATTATTGCTTTCTAAATATACCACCATGGATTATTCTTATTTCTCTTATTCTTATTGCTCTTATTCTTATTGCTATATTTTTGTAGCATTGTTAATGCCTGTAGTGTAGTTTTGTAATTATTGCCCCAGATTTCTGCACAATAACTTAAATAAGATGAGGTAAGTGAACAGTAGAGTAGGCTACATGTAATGTTTTTTGTTCTATGACCAGCTTGGCTTTGTTTAAGAAGGTGATATTTCTTGAGACTTTACTGTAAACACATCTGATGTGTGGTTTCCAGTTGAGTTTATCATCAACAATGACACCAAAAAATTTTGTTTTCATGAACTCTTTCAATATTCACCCCGGATGTATTTGAATTTCTGTATGTGATTCACAGTTCCATAACATTAATTCAATTTAAAGTTTCCACAATAGTTGAAAACATACAAAACCAAATACCACACTGCAAGCGAAGTGATAATGCATGTTGTTCATTTATTAGGATAAACTACTTTTTAGGATATTGTTCTTTGCGATGCGCTGCGCCCCCACCTGCCATTAAGACTGGGGTCATCATCAGATTATCTGGTGGTCAGGACAGAAAAAAAAGGTAATTTTCTTTCTTATCTTTTCTTCTTTAAAAAAAAAAAAAAAAAGAAAAGAAAAGGCATTTTGAAATGTCACAGCTGGAAAAACACGTGTAGGTTTCGTTTTCTTGTCATGCTTTCTGTCATATCCTCACTGCACAGACTACTCAGTCACTTATCAGACAAAATGAGTGATGCATTTTGCTCTGTTTGCTACAATCTCATCTAAACTCTGCATTGCCATCCAGTCTGGGATCCAGTACTTGACCTTAGTAGGCCTATTTATCAGACGTATTTGTACCAATTCATCTAGTACAGATCATAAATACAAAACGGTCGTGCAACACAAAACTCCTGATTAAAGCGATGATAGAAACACAGACGTCTCACCCTGTGAATTGTAGCTTCAACTTGTTCTGCCTTCCTGTCTTTTTCTCATTGCAGTTTGTGTTCAAAGATTATAAAAAGAAGCAGAATTATTAAAAATTGCACAAGACAATAGATGCTTCTGTCCTAGATTGTATTTGCTGCACTAATGCAACATGTTTGAGTTTATCTGAGCTGAACATTAAAGGTTAGTTTGTGTACTGCTTTGTGGAGAAACCCAAACTCATGTCTGACGGGATGATTCTGTAATATCTCTGTTTGTCAGCATGCACAGTAACTCATTTTAACAGCAGAACGGCAACAATAAGCATTGACTCATGTGTGCGCTGCCAGGTTTGACCATTTTCTGTCCATCCCACAGTGCATTATTATTACAATTACCTTTTTCGTAAAACCTCAGTGTCCACCTTATCAGTCTGCATGTTGGAAATGTTACCGACTGAATGGGGCAGTCTGAAAAAAAAAAAATACAGGTTTTCTCTTTTTTTAACATGAGCTGAATTGTAAAAAAAAAAAAAATAAAAAATCAAGTTGCACCTCCTACGTTGGACCCAAATGCTCAGATGTTTATCAGTGAGCGGCTTTGGGGAAGAGAAAAGAGAAAAAAAGGTCATCGGCGGGAGTTTTCTCCACAGATGTCCGAGCTGCCACCCTCCGCTCTCACACATCAGAAGAATTCTCTGTTTTCCTGCTCGTATGTTGCTTTGAAGGTCCAGACACTTCTTCGTGTTATTTCCATCTGGACAAAAGGGGCAAAACTGAACAATGCGCAAGGGCGAATGTGAAACAGGAACTGTATTAGACTCGTAGGTGATTAGTTTCTGTTTTATTTTTCTCTCTCAACAAGCTGGATGACATTGGGCGTAGACATGTTTTCCTCTTACTGACCAAACCAGAAGTAAAAAGAAACACAGATTTTAATGTTTATGAAGCAGAACAGCTTGCAGCTCATGATTATTATCATTGTTAATTTGTGTACAGGTAGTCCCCGGTTTACGGCGTCATCGGTTTATGGCGTTTCGCGTTTACGGCCGCCGCCCCCCAGTGACGTCATCACACCTCACAGACTTTTTTATGCAGCATTTTATGT
>JARVLU010008043.1:0-10564 GCA_031762415.1 Simpsonichthys santanae
AACCTTAATGATTGACTATTTATGATTTATAAATAAACTAAGTGTTGTTTTTATGAATAACTCAGGAATGTATTCCTTTATGAGGAGTTTGTATGCATGCTTGGTTCTATGGCCATAATCCGGTTTCTGGTTTCAACTAGCTAGAAATCGGCTTCAGTTGCTCTTTTCCTTGGATCCCTTTCTTCACTAACTCAACTGTGTTTTTATCTAACACTCTTCTCACCTTATCTGTGGCATTGTATTTAGGCCTCACTGCGACTCCTGACATGATCCTGTGCTCTGACCTACACCTTCTGTCCTACCTTGAATGAGGCTTCAGGGTCTAGCTGTTCCTCTTTATCTCAGGAGCCCCGCCCAGTTTCCTGTGTAGTAAACTGTCGTTGGTTAAGCTCTTCTGAGGGGGAGGGCCTGTCAGCTCGACACCTGTCATTCAAGGCCTGGCCTATCTCCACAATTTTAGTGTTCCATTCTTTGGTATTAGCATTTTTAGCTATCCAATTTTTGACTAAACCTATGGTTCTTTCTGCTACTCCATTGGCTTGATGTGTGTAGGGAGGCGAATAAACACACATTACCCCAAATGTCTGGCACCAGTGATCTACTTGCGCGTTACATAAGCGTGTCCCATTATCAGTTCTTAACTCTTTTGGAAGGCCTAACGACCCACAGACTTGCTCCAGCATGCTAACAACACTGCTGCCATTAGCTTTTCTTGCCGGTTTTACTACCACATACTCTGACATTGAGTCCACTAGTGCTAGAAGGTATTTTTCTCCCTTCTTGTCTGTAACTCCCATAGACCCAACTACATCCATGCACACTGAACCCCATGGTATGGTACTTTTGATAGTCTGTCCGTGCACTCGATGCCCTCGCCTGCCTGCATTGTATTGACCACATACTTCACAGTCCTGTAGCAACTTGCGGACCTGTTTTAAGGGGACCCAGAGCTCCTGACTCTCCAACTCCTTACGTGTGGGTTGCACGCCTGCATGTCCTAGACCCTCATGCACACCCCGTACAACCTGAACCACATACTCGTCTGGGACCCTCCGACCCTCGGAGGTTCTGTCCCACTTCTCGATCCCGACAAAAATTATTTTTCTCTGTTGAACATAACAATCTACTTCTTTGTTACCCTGCCAGTGCTTCCCTTCTCTAGTATGAGACTTTTGGTGCTCTACTTCTAACTGCAGGTTTAGCCTGATTTCAGCTATTTTCTTCCACAAGTCATGGTGAGTCACCACCTTCCCCTTTGCACTTTCAAATCCGTTTTCTTCCCAATTGGATAAGTCTTCATTTAGAGCCCGCGCACAATAGTGACTGTCAGTCACTACTTTAGCTGTTTTTATTCTCCTGTGAATTAATTCTAGCAACCCTTCGAGTACTGCCGTAACTTCTCCAGTTTGAACACTACCTTGAATTCTCCCCCTTCTACGGCAGCACTCGTTCCCTTGATAGTTGAGGATAGTGTGCTACCTGATCTGACCCTTTAGTGTGCTACCTGATCTGACCCTTTCTTGGATCCATGGGTGTAGAGAGTCCAGTCGTGCTGCTTTGGTTCCTCAGGTGTGTCCTTGGTCACTTTTTTACTCACTGGCTGTGCAGGCCCTATCTCTAAATCGGGATCTAAATGGATGTCTTCCCATCCACCCCACCTCGTGGTAGTAGCTTTGGTACTCTCTATCATCCCTTTTCTGAGATACTTGTGTACTTGTCTCTGTGTTACTACTTTAATGGGTTGCCCCTGAGCTAAATTTTTTTGCATCCCCCATTATCTAGCAAGCACTGCTAATTCTTTTTCCTCCTGAGGAATCTTTTTCTCCACTGAGGTCAGGGTGTAATTCCATAAAGTAACTGATCCACTATGTTCATTTTTTACTGCTATCATAGCATCTTCACTTTCACAGCTGAATTCAGCTATGAGTCTTGTCATTAAGCTTCTTGGTTCTAATCTCACTGCTTCCTGTATCTTTTTTCCGAGTTCCTCTAGGTCTTGCTGATTTTCTGCTGTCCAGACCCATGGTTTCTTATTTTGTGTCTCACTTGCACCTTCTTTCTTCTTCAGGCAGTCATATAGTGGTTTGGCATATTTGTGATAATTAGGGATGTGGTCTCTCACATAGTTACACAGCCCTAAGATTTTTTGTTGCTCGTTTTTGGACTCAGGAGGTTGAATTAGCTCGAGTTTCTCCCTGTAACCCTCTGAGAGTCCCAGATCCGTTGTCACTTGAAATCCTAAATAATTCACTTGGAACTGTCCAAACTGACATTTCTTCAAATTCAGCTTTAGCCCTGCTTCTGTGTCTCGCTGTACCACCTTTGCTAACCTTTCTAAGTGTTCTTCCTCTGTGTCATCTGCAATAAACACATCATCGATGTAAACTGTGGCGCCTAAGTCTTTGAGCACATCCATCACGGCTGACTGGAAAACATTAGGAGAGTTTTTATATCCCTGGGGTAATTGTTGCCAAAAGTAACTTTTCCCTTGGTGGGTGAAAGCTGTTTTTCCTTGAGACTGTTTGGCTAGCTTGAGTGAGAAGAATCCGTTTGCTAAATTGATACAGGATTTGCATTTTTTCACTTGCAGAGTTTTTAGGGTGCCTTTTGGGTTGAGTAAGCTTGCTCTGTTGGCTACTGTTCGTCTGTTTAGGGATTTAAAATGAATTACTGGTCGCCATCCTCCTCCTGCAGACTCAGGTTCCTTTACTGCTTGAATGGGGCTGTTAGTAATCGGATTATTTTCTTCTCTGATTATCCCTAAAGCGCCTAATTCCCGTACAATTTTATTAATTTCTTTGACCGCCCCTGGGTTTAAGGGATATTGTCTCACAGGTGGGTGCACTCCTCCCTCGATCACATGCACCAACTTTGGACCAAAGTCTCTGCAATCATTTTTAAATCTGGCCGCTGAGGCCGACTCAATAATTTGTTTTAATTTCTCTTTTCCAGCCGGAGAGAAGTCACTCTCATCTACTTTTTGTTTTGTTACTTTAGGTATATTTACAGGTTTATACCATTCTTCAACCACTTTTTGTTCATGTGTGCGGCTTATCTTTACTAACCTGGACTTTACCATTTCTAATCGTCTACTTAATGCCCTTCTGCTTTCTTTGGTTTCTTCAATTTTAAATCTGTAATTGTCATATGGTTATAAGGCCCTTTTATCCATACAATTCCCTGCCATAATCCAAAAGGCATTTTCTCTACAGTTCCATTATCCAATTGAAATGTTACTTGTCCTATTTTTAGGTTTCTGCGAGTCATAGACACCTGTGCCCCAGAGTCTATCAGGTAAGGTTCTCCCTCCACTTCAGTGTAGATTTCATCCCCATCCCAATAGGCACCTTCTAGGGTGACCCCAACCTATCGGCCATTATTTAGCCGGCCCTCCAGTCCCTTTCGAGCGGGACTCATGGAGGAACTTCCTTTCTTCTGGGATTAGTTTTGCATACTCTTCTGGGGTTAAGTATTTGCCCCCCTTCTGTAGTCTTGAACTTGAAACTGGGGCTTGAAATCGCCTTGGTTGCTGGTCTCTATACTGCTGTTCTGACTGCCTAGGCGGTCGCTCTCTATATTGCATCTCTGACTGCTTCGTGGGCTGCTCTCTGTAACACATCTCTGGCTGTCTTGAGGGCTGCTCTCTGTACCGCTGTTGTTGCGGCGGGTTATGGGCTGCCTTTGGTTGTTTTGGGCTTTGTCTCATTTCTTTTTCTTGCTATCTTCCCAGAACTGTTGTTCTAAATCATATGATTTCACTGCCTGATCTATTTGGGGGATTAGAGTTTCAAGCAGGGGCATCCGGCAAAAGTGATTTCTCCCCTTCTGCCCTGTGTCACTACTCTCAAGGCTTTAACATATCTTTTAGGCACGATTGTTTGCTTTAGTTGATACCAGACTGGGGTGAGGCACTGACCTTGGTCCATACGTATTTTTGCCCTCTGGAGCGTTTTCATCATCCATGTCCTCCAGAACCAACTTTTCATAGTGATCTTGGGCTGATTCTTCTTTGCCCACTGGGTTCGTGGTAACATTACCCAGCCACAATTTCCTTGCCTCATCACAGTTGGTGGAAGTTTTAACCATGGGACACATGTCTTTGATGTAGTTCTCAGTGGTTTCTTCAGGCCCTTTTGCTCTCACTGAGGTCTTCAATTTTTTGTATTCACAATAACTATCAGTTTCCGAGCTAGGGGCCTGTCGTGGTTCTATCTGCCTTGGTTCTGGGTCTGACCGAGACATATAATACGATGGATGGTTCTCTGACTGGTTTGGGTCTTCCTCCTCATCAGCTGATATTTCGTCTTTTAGCCTTTCTTCTGTTTCCCTAGCATATTTGTAGACTGACTTCTTCATCCTTCTCAGCATCACATCATGTGCTATTCCAAAATATGCTATTCTGAAATTACTAGTCAGGTCTGTGTGAGCAGACAAAGTGGGGCTTGAGGGCATCATCAGAATGTTAGCCCATTCCCCAATGTCGCTTTGACGGTCAATTCCATTGTCTCTTCTAACCTATCAGCCCATACTGATAGAATGTCATAATGGTTCTGCCCAGCTTCGGGAATGTACGTGCGACACCCATCGCTGGCTTGGACTGAGCCCCAAGTTAGGTCTCTAGCTAGTCTTTCAGACACTTTGAATACATTGAATATCTCTACAAGTTTTTCTGTCCTTTTCTAGCCCCTGATTGCAAGGGTTTATGTGGGTCATCTTTCTGGCCTGCTAAGCTGACACTTTCTTCACCGTCTGTCTCTTCCTTGCTCGGGTCTTGGTCTGGTTCGCCTTGAGAACCCTCACAGTCACTCCCTTCACTTCCCTCATTTAATGGCTGTATTTTAACAGACCTCTCGTACCCTAACCTTTCTTCCCGTGTCTCTGCTCCACTTCTTCTCCGTCTGGTGGTCAGGCCTTTCAGGTCTTCTTTCACGGGTGAAGTCAGGGGTACTTTCAGCAGGTGGGGATCATTCCCTGCTAATCTCTCCTTTCTCCTTACATCTCGTGATGTTGAGGGTTCCTCTCCGTCTTGCTCCTCTGCTGTCAGAGGTCCCTCACTTGGTTTCTTTCCTATCTTAATCATAGTGCAGCCTAGCTTTCTTGTCCTCATGTAAGTGAGTTGGGGTCACTATAACTATCTCCTTCAATGACGCGGCGACCGGCATCTCTCTAGCCAAATAGGTCGCTGAATTAGATGCCACACATTCAGCCATTTCCCACTGTAAATTGTGTGACCGCAATCCATCTATACTCATCACTATGTGCCTAAAACTGTTTGCTACGGCTTGGTTCACTCCTTTCTCGAAGGCATTTAATGTATAGCTCATCGCCGGTCGCTTCTTTGTAGCTTTTAATTGGGACGTGTATTATTGTGTAATATGGAGTGTCTGCACCACTGGACAGGTGTTCTCTTGGCTCTGAGCCTTCTGCCTCTGCCTTTGAATGATTGATTTCAGCTTGATATCCTCGACCAGCTATTTTTTTCAAAGCCTTTCTGTAATTTGAGTTATGGATTTTGTATTCATGATCTGTGAACACTAGGAACCTCTCAGCTTCTACTGACCAAGGGGGTTCCTCTTAGTTGGTATACCCGTGCCCCGTTTTGGAACTTTATGCATAAGGCCTCCTCTGGCATTGGCCTGAGGATTACTTTTGAATGAGATCTCGGCATGACTTTTGATGTCGGTTTAAGGTTTTCTCTTGGTTGCTCAGGTTTTTCTTGTTTATCCTCTTGTCTATGTTCGGTCTTAAGGTCTAGATGGTTCTGCTTAGATGTCTTTTTCCTATGAGTTTCCTCAGGGGGTTTAGAGGGGCCTGCCTCAGAGTATTCCTGTCTCTCTAGTTGGTTGCTGGGGGCCTTAGCTAATATCTGTGTTGAAGTTTTCCCTAATGGCCCTGCTCTGAGTCTCTCTTTTTGTCTTTGTATTTCCTCCAAAAATCTTTGGGCGTAAGGTTCAGGGAGTTTGTCCCCTTCCTCCTCTTCATCTTCAGACTCTTGTGAAGGATCAGCATTTCCCTGACTTTCCTGTTCTATCAATTGGCTGTCAGGTTGCGTTGCTAAATGCCGCCCTGGTGCTTTTCTCGGTGACCCCGTGCTCTGCCTTGTTTTCTAGTTCACATGTGTGTACAAACTTTCCAACAAGCCGAGGACATATCTTTCTGCTCGAACCTTCTCCGCTTTGTCAGCTCTATTTCTCCCAAGTTCCTCATCATCAGTCCATTGCGTGTTGCCCTCCTCAAGTTCGTTTGTTGACTCTAAGCTCGGGCCACATCTACTTTGTCCTATATATCGTGTGGAGCTTGGGTTGAACCTCTGGGGATGAAGTGTGGGGTTAGCTTGTCTCACTTCCAATTCAGTTGTTCCTGTTCTACCTTCTTGGTCTGAGTCCATGGAGCTATAACCAGGGGTTGCCCTATAACTGTTCCATTTTGGATGGATGCTCAAGGACAAGCTTGTTTTATTGGAAGCTGGTTTGAATCCTGGCCTATCTTCCTGCTGGCTTTCTTGCTCTGACCCCCTGGGAGATTTGTCTGTCCTGCACCGAGCTCATCTGCTACTGGGTCCCTTTCTGGGTTAGATTCTTCCCCGGACTCCTCAGGGGATCCTACTACGGAATTCTGATTGCCTGCTTGGGGAGACTTCACCTTTTTCGCTTTCTTATAGGCAGCCATTTTAGCTAACTCATCGTCGTATTCTTTATATCATGAGGCCGCCTTGGCTTTAGGGTTTATTGTGATCCCTACCAACCCTGTCTCTTTGGCTATCATTTTCACTAGGGGGTCATACTCGAGTGACGGGCTGAGTATCGCTGCTAGCTCCCTACACCTTGGGGCCTCAATTAGTTGTACTCACCATTCTAGTCATTTTTTGATCTCAGCCTTGTTCTTTATCTTCCCTGGGTCTTGCAGCACTACCATCTGATGGCCCTGCAGTGCATGTGTACAGTAAAACACCCTTATCACCCATGTGTTTAATTTAACTCTGTTGCAGAACATCTTCCTTTGTTTTAAGATTTCCCTCTCTAAAAAAGGATTGTACTGCAGAGTCCCACATTTTAAATCCTTGACCATAGAAGAGGACTTCCATTTTTATCCTTTCTGTTTTCTCGCCTACTGGCAGGAGTTTTGGTTCTTTATTATCTTCGGACTGGCTTCCCAGTTCGGATGTTCTGTCTACTGTCTATCAGGACTGGCTCGCCAGTCCCGTTTTGGCTGATGCCACTGCGGTGGCCATCGTTTTGTTCTTTTTGTCGGGTCAAGTTTGTCGGTTCTCAAAGCCGCCTGGCTTTTTTTCCAAGTACTTTGGATGAGAACGGACCTGCTGCTTGCTTACTACTCTTGATTATTGGTCAGTAATCCTTCGTAAGCCTGTTAACCCACCTCACTACCGGTAGTGATTTGCTGGGATTACTGACTGGGGGGTCTCCCAGCCACTAATAACTCCTTTACTCTAGGGGTTGTCTAGCCGAAGCCTAGCACGCCTTTTCTTTGGGGGGTTTCTATTCTTAAAAACCGAATCCCACCGCTGCCACCATGTTTCGCTTTCCCATGCGAGGTAGCCACTGGACACGTGACAAGCCCTCACCGCAGTCTCTCCACCAAGGGATCAGGAAACTAGCCCTTGTTACCTGCAGCTCTCTACGACAGTTTCATTAAGGTTGTTTGAAGATGATTCCCCTAGACTGTTAACAACCTTCTTTTCTGTACTTCACACCCAAGTCTCACCTCATGCCTTGCCTGGTCCAAGCAGCAGGGTCAGGGTCATTTGACACGAAGAAACATACATTAACGGTCGCTCACCTTCACCTTCTTGCAATTGTTTCCGATCTGTTAATCTTAAAGGTCCTGTAACAGGACTCAGGGGTGTTGTTTTGCACTCGTTAGGTAGGAAACTGTTCAAAAACCTCCTAATAAACGTTGTTAATGTCAAACCAAGCTTTACCATGTGTACATTTTATAAAGAAGAAATAATAGTCCAGAGTTATGCATTTAGCTTTGCTTTTATTCAATAATTTTTGCTGGGGATACAGCGACAAGCATAATTTTCACAATGATTACTATTTTTGATTACATAGAAAAAAACTCTAACTAGATGAGGCAACAGATCTTCCAGATGTTGGTCCTTCTCCCTCTGGAGGCCACGCAAAGCTACAGGTATTCTTATTTCCCCAAGAGCACTTGGGAACACATAGTTTCAAACACTGCTAGGATCTATCACAACTCAAGCCAGTAAATGTTTTCCTTTAACAACCTTATCAGCCTGAAGCACCTCTGAGCAAAACTTTCCAACACCCAATTTAGTTCTCTCAAATTTATCCTGTGTGCTGTTAACCTAACTTGACAGAATGCTTGATTCAGAGCAGTCGGACTAGGAAGTCCTCTTAACATGGTCTTGATGAAATCCTTAGATAATTTCCACATGAAAAAGAGGCATTTCTTCTGCTCCCCAGGTGGGGGATACAGATCTCTTCCCAAAGCAGTAGCAGCTGTTTCGAATCAGAAGAATTACGGCTTTCGGTCTTGCCCGGGGTCAAGTTTGCTATGGAAAAGGGTAATTCCAGTGTCCTCTCAACAAGCAAAGAATTATATCCACTCCTTTTTCAGCAAGAGAAGGAACAATCCAGACTCGTCTCGGACCGGTATACTCCAATCCCTTCGGGTGCCTTCAGTCTCCCAGGGGAAGCGAGAACGAATGTCAAACTGACAGAATGCGGTCAGGGTGACGTGCTGATCAGGACCTGTGAGTTTGAGCCCTTTGCGACCTTCCTAAGGGGCTCGACGGGCCCTGCAAAATCAAAAGGTCTAAAGGTCAAGCCGTAGACCAAAGCAGCTAGGGACACCAAATTCTCAGGGTTTGAGAGGGGCTCCAAACTGATGACACCCTAAAAATTTGAAGTATCTGTGACCTTTATAAGGGGGTCAACAGGCCCTCCAAAGTCATCAGGTCAAAAGGTCAAGCCTATGGATGGATGACCATAATGCATAGAGGAAAGCAGCTAGGGACCCCATATTTTCAGGGTTTGAGAGGGGTTCTAAGCTGATGACACCATGAGAATTTGAAGTAGCTGGCTTGTTTTTGAAGGACGTAATAAATATTTATATAATTAGGCCTCTGAGGCCTAACTTCCAGTTTGACGAGTGCGTTTTGGCCCATAGCGTCGCGCAAGAAGGTTGTACAAACATGAGCCAGACACTGTTGGAAATTTCTCATTATGGGCAATCCAAGGAGGCCTTTCTCATTTCTGAGCGTGCTTCTTAACACCCGCAAAACACCAAAAAGCACTTATGGTCACAGAGCGTGTCACGCGCGTGTCCGTGCATGTACATGCATGTAACTTTGCATGTCCCTCCCTTAAGACCTGCCCTACATAAGGAACAAGCTTGAAGAGGTTGGCTTTATCCTAAAGGAAGATATGAATTTTTTTATGCTTAGGCTTCTATTTTAAACATGAGGCCTTCTCTTAGCAATTTTATGAGTGTATATTGCATCCCAGCATCGCGTAGGAAGGTTGTATGAACATGAGCCAGATGTCTTTGGAAAGATCTCATCATGAGAAATCCAGCGAGCCCTGTCCCATCTCTGCGCATGCTTCCTGAGACCCGCAACTCGCCAA
Organism: Simpsonichthys santanae; assembly: GCA_031762415.1. NCBI lineage: Eukaryota > Metazoa > Chordata > Actinopteri > Cyprinodontiformes > Rivulidae > Simpsonichthys > Simpsonichthys santanae. The sequence goes on from JARVLU010008043.1 coordinate 9,612, forward strand.
AAAGCACATATGGTCACAGAGCGTGTCACGTGCGTGTCCGTGCATGTACCTGCACGAAAATTTGGATTTCTCTCTCTTGAGCCTTGCTTTACATCTGTACCATGTTTGAAGAGGTTGGCTTATTCCTAAAGGAAATTATGAAGTTTTTTTATACTTTGGCCTCGAAATTTTGTGTGAGGCCTCCTCTTCGAGAAATCATGAGTACATGTTGTGTCACAGCATTGCGTAGAAAGGTCGTACAAAGATGAGCCAGGTACCGTTGGAAAGGTCTGGTCAAGGGCAATTCAGAGAGACTTGTCTCATCTCTGTGCGTACTTCCTGAGACCCGCAGAATGCCCAAAAGCACTACGTTCACGGAGCGTGCCACGCGCGTGTCCGTGCACGTACGTGCACAAACTTTGGATATCTCTCCCTTGAGTCTTGCTTTACATCTTTACCGAGTTTGAAGAGGTTGGCTTATTCCTAAAGGCAGCTATTAATATTTTTATTTCACACCGCTCCGACGGATTGACATCAACGAGATCAAAGGGCGAGTTCGTTTAGGTCAGATCTCAGCTTCCGAGGCACATAGAAAGACGCGGTCAATGCCAACGGATTTGTCTCAAGCCCACGAACAACATATTTTGAATTTGTGCACATGCGTGCACGTTTAGGGCCTTTAAAGACCAACAAGCTCCACCTCTCACTTTGATGTAGTACAATTACCCATAAGTCCAGAAAAAACTCAGGAGGGACACAAAAGTCACAGAGCACGTTCAGGGGGTGGCGGAGAACAGGATCTGTGAGTTCGGTGCCGAATGGACCTCGTTTAGGGGGTTAACGAGCGCCTCGTCCGTCCAGGGTAAAATCACCCACAAGTCCCCAGCCGTTGAGTGTAGAGACCCCAAAATCGAAGAGGGGGGTGCTGGGGGGACCCCGAACAAGAATCGGGTGTCAAATCGGACCCAGCCACG
>JARVLU010008075.1:0-10562 GCA_031762415.1 Simpsonichthys santanae
TATATAAATATACAGTATATATATGTACAGTATACTGTATATATATACTGTACTGTATATATATATACACAGTATATATATACTGTATATACTGTATATACATATACAGTACTGTATATGTAACGTCCTTTTCCTACCCCTTTCTTACTTGAATGTTGATTAATGCAATTAATTAAACCTTCCTACTTTATACACATAACTATCTTTTCCCAGCAGATTTGAACAGTAATATACTGTATTATTTAACCCACCCACCCCCTGCATGTGTTTCAACACATCTTTAAATATCGGCGTCAACATCCCTCCTTCACCATGTAAATGCTCAAAATGACATTTTTTGATTAAAAAAAAAAAAAAAAAACTGTGTTGTTTCAATTCAACACAACACATTCCACAAATTCACCCCACACTCAGATACACATGCTTTGTACTTGTTTATGCAGACACTGTTTTTTTTTAAACTCTCCTCTTTATTTATAACCTCCCATTCTGTCACAAAACATTTTTTTTTAAGATTGTAAGTTCGTTACTTGTTTTGAACTTTAGTTGTGCAGTTTTAAATTTAACCAATTCACAAGTTTTCCATAAAAATACTGTGTGTGCTCTTTAAACCCCTCTGCATGAATTATCCCGACTGCTCTCTTTTGTGCTTGTGTGTTGCTTTTGCATGTGTTACCCCAAATTTCTATACAGTAAGACAGATATGGCAGAACAAGTGATGAATACAGAATCAACGGTGCTTCATGGTCCAGTATATTTTATCCTTAGTACTAAACAACTATTTGCCAATTTTCTTCTTGTAGCAACTCGATCTTGAACACGTCCTCATTGAAACTCATTTAATCTACAAATCTGTTGATGTAATCCACAAACAGGTGTTTGTGTCTAAGGATCAAAGTGGCTGTAACTCCATTCTCTCTCATCGGATGATCTTAGTTTAAAACTTTGTTTTCCACCGAGTTGTTTATCTTTTATAAGTTCCCTCCTTTAGTTTTATTCAAGTCTTTGACATGGTCTGCTTCCTGCAGCTTCAGTCGGGAGAAGACCTCCTGTGGTGGCGTTCCTGAGAACATTTTGACATGTCGCACAATCCAGGCAGAGAAAGAAAAGTTTTAAACGGATGATAAAGGAATTGATACAGAACATTCGCTTCACACGGAGCAAGCAAAATGAATGAAAACAGGAATAATCTGACAGATTAAGTTCAGCATAACTGAGATGAATCCAACAAGTTAAAGTCCAATCAGAGGACCTCCCCCCATCACCGAACAGCAGCCCTTTGTTTTCCTTTTGTCTTTGTCTCACCGGCCGTCCCCCCCGCCTGTCCCTGTGTAGACTGACCCGTAGCTGTGTTGTCACGGTCTGAGCCTCTCGGTCACCGGGGCCCTCGCCACACTGTCTCCTACCTCGGCTCGGAGGCGGACCGCGGAGGATGTTTGGATGTGGGCAATTTGAACGATAAGACTGCAGCATGTGTGAGACGTTCATGTGCATCGGTGCCTGAAAGTGTTGCGTACCTGAACGCAGCAACAGATCTCAACTTGTGATGAACCTTAGCATCATGATGTGTGGGCTTTGACAGACCTTCTCCTCCTAGTTACACAGCCATTTCTACAAATAAAGTTCTGAGATGACACAGGAAATCATCCTTTTCTGGGAAGTTAGAGGATTCTCAAGTATTTGATGAGATCATCAGAGCATAGGATGAACATCTGGGAGATAAAGTTAGAGAGTCTTGGTCTGGACATGTCCAGAGGAGGGACAGTGGGTATACTGGTACAAGGATGGTATAAATGCAGCTGCCAGGAAAAAGACAAAGAGGAGATACAGGTATATGGATGCAGTTAGAGAGGACATGGAGGTAGTTGGAGTGAGGACAGAGGACGCAGAGGACAGAGATGGAGGAGCACTCACTGTGGAGACCCCTGAAGAGGGAAAAGACAAAAGAAGAAGAAGAAGAAAAGCTAATGTGTAATTTAACTTTATTGGGGTAACTTTTTTTAAGTGAAAGGAAATTTACAATTTGTGTTTCCTTTTCATTTTATTTTTTTGGTCACACGTTTTGGAGTACTGTATTGAGAAAACGTGTTAAATTTTATTTTTTTATATGCTTATAATTTCTAGATTGGCCATTCAGTTTTGAAAGTTATCTCACTTAAACTCTTCTGTGAGGGTTAAACATTGAGTCGTGGTTGAGTTCACACACTTGTATCATATCAGCTGTCCACATTGTGCTTCATGTCTGTGAGGTCTTTGTTTCCATCACCTGAAGAACTCATCTAAAGCAACTGGACTCCCGAAAATGTTCACTATAGACATTTCTCATAGAGAAGCAGTAGTTGATGTAAAATTGTCATTATTAAAACATACTAATAGTTGCTGATAAATTTCACAATAAGAGCTTTAAATTATTGTTAATATTTCATAAAATAAAATAAATGTGCATTCAGTTCTTTAACAAAGAAACCGTTTCAAGTAAATACAAACTAAATGCTTTGTATTCAATGCATTTGGGCTAAAAACATTTCAACCTATTTCTAGGTGATAAGGATTACAATTTTTTTAAATCTAGAAAATCAGTGTAAAAGAAAGCTCTGTGTGAAATGCCATTGTTTTATTTTTCCACATGGATCCAGAGGGTCTTACAGTCTGAGACAGGAAGGAGGATTGACTCAAATGGTGGACTTTAACACTAAGCTCCGTGTCAGTTCAATACCTGGCTTCTGTTTTAATACGTGACAGTTTTTGCAGCCTCTGAGCGGATGTATTGGTTTAGCAATAAAAATGGATCCTTTCATTTCAACCATGCAGCATGTAACAAGAAATATATATATACTGTACTTTATTTAATGGGAAATAGTGGTTAGCTGGCTTAAAGGCAAAAAAAAAAAAAACATCTCTAAAAGGAGAAAAGCAAAGTTCAGTAATATCTGGCAGCCTACTAACAACATTACACCAATTCACAAACACCCTTGTGATAAAGTTATGCCATTGTTTATTGTATGTTGTAGAAAAATCTACTTGCTATATATTTTTATTGTTGACAGTAACGGAGAGATATCTGAGATGTCTTCCTCCTGAACCTGTTTTCTCGGTGACCAGGCCACGAAGAAGCAGCAGAAGATGGATGGATGGATACTGACAGCATGTTTACAACTCCTTGGCTATTATAAACTGGATTACTTCTGAGATTAAACTTTGACGTGTCTTATCTGAAAACAAACAACAGTTACCTTGTGTCATTTACATTGTTTCATTATAAAGTTTTCTTTCCTTGTTTGATGTATTTAAAACATGTCAGTGTTGCAATGTTCTACTTGAAGAGTCCGTGCTGTGTGGATGTAATTTCACTAAATAAATGTGAATTATCTCCAGGTAAATTTCATGCTGTGCTGTTTAGTTTAACACCGTGAACCTTGGCTCCAAGTGTAAACATAGACTCTTTAACTCGAGCTCCTCTCTCCTCACCATGCTCAACTTGGAGCAGCTGTAGTCTGACATCATTCATTATTTTTGCACATTTTATTTATATTCAAATAATCTTCATGTATTATAATTGTATGACATGTTCCGTGGTGTAGTTGGACCCAGGTTGCAGACACAACTCAAGAACCTGAGACTAAGGTAAAGAATATTTATTACTGTAAACAAAAAGGGCTGACATGGCAGCAACACTTACATAAGAGCTGAGAAGGCACGAAGGAGACAGGAGCATGACACCGTACAGGACAATCCACAGACTGGGAACAATAACAAAATGCAGAATATAAAGAGACACTAACAAGGGGATGAAGACAAACACCTGGGGAAGGACAACAGGTGGAAGAGGAGCTGATCACATGAGGACGGCAGGACAGATGACACAAGAATCACACAACACACACAGATGCTCTCCTTGTATAGTTTATTTATTGATTTTTATATTACTAAATTTGTGCAGTTTATATTGCAATGAAGTCTTTCCGTACTGTGTGGGTTTTCTCCAGGTACTCCAGTTTCCTCCCACAAACCATAAACATGCATGTGATTTGGTAACTCTAAATTGTCCCTAGATGTGGGTTTGTCTTGTATGTCTATATGTGTCCCTGTGATGGACTGGAGAGCTGTCCAGGGTGTCCTCCGCCTCTAGCACAGTAATAGGGATGTGGGATATGGCATAAAATTCATATCCCGATACAGTGTCTACTGTGATGGGTGGAGGTATTTATATATGTATCATGATATATTTTTGGTATAAAACTTGCAATAAGGAATGAACAAAAAAAGCATAGGATGTGCAACTACACCACAGAACATTAACAATTATAATACATGAAGATTATTTGAATATAAATAAAATGTGCAAAAATAAAGAATGATGTACAGCTGCTCCAAGTTGAGCATGGTGAGGACAGAGGAGCTCGAGTTAAAGAGTCTATGTTTACACTTGGAGCCAAGGTTCACGGTGTAAAACCAAACAGCACAGCATGAATTTTGAAAACTGCTATACCACAAAATAATCTCAATCAAGAAAATTTCACTACTAGGTCCATAGTTTAAAAAAAAAAATCAGGCTTCTTTCCTGTAGTGCAAAACAGTGCAATGCAAAATATATCTAATGTTTTAGCCATATGTTTTAAATAAAAGAACATGTTAACTCTTAACAGTTTCCAGTATTCTCACAAAAGAAATGAACAGCAACAGAGCAGCATTTTACACTGAAAACACTTCACCCTCCAACCCTCCAGTGGGCGTCTCCTTCTGCTTTAAGGAGAGCTGACACAAAATGGCGAGCAGTTTCCTCTGTGGCTTTGACCAGAGGGTCTCGCAGTAAAATCACACAACACAGCGTTCTTTAACATATCAGAGAGCAGGTTTAACTCTTTTTATTTAGCACAAATGCACTCTCTAAAGCCGACCAACGCTTACTTTAACTTTCGACAGAACACAGCATTTTGCGCATGCGTCCGAATACGCCAACAGTGCGGCAAGCTGGCCGTGGTTAGCTTGTAGCTTTGCTACTTAGCTCTAGGAGAAAACAGACTTTAACACCATTTACGCAGTTTACAACTCAAAAAACGTATGATAACTCTGACTTTACATCAGACACAGCATTACTGTGGTTAGCCGGTAGAAGACAGATCTCTATCGTAGGCTAAATACTGTATTTATTGTTTCTACTGTGTAGCACATACTTTATATATCGCACATTCCTACACAGTGATGGCTGGACATGGGCACCAATGACTTCTGTGATCCAGAAAGGAAGAGGCGAGCAAAGAAGATGGATGGATGGATGGATGGATGGATAACAAAATGATTAAAATGGTTCATCTAAGAAGAACGTGTGACGAGTCTGTTTTCTGTTTCCTGCACCGCTGTTTCTCCTCGTCCTCATGCACAGCTGATCCAAATCCCAGTCACCCCAGGTGTTCCTCCTCTCACCTCATTAGTGTCTGTATTGAATCCGTGTTTTCACTCTTGTTATCCGGGCTTTGTCTTTTCCATGGTGTCATGATCTGTTTCTGCTCCACCTGTCCGCCACTCCTGATTTAAGTCAATTTTGCCGCCCTGTCAGAACTTTATTTTAGTTAAATAAATAAATATTAAATTTACTACGGAGTCCTCCTGCTTTCTTGTGCATGGGTTCAACACTTAAACAGCAGCATCATGTCAGAACTGGCTTTAACAAACCAGCTGTTGTTGGTCTGTTTGTATTCAGCTCCTGATTTAAGTCTTATAATGACGTGTTGTCATTACTGTACAAACCACATTGTGTTTGTTGAATTTGTCACTGTTGGGTGGTGCAATTTTTTTTTTCTTTTAATATTACATAGCTGCAGAACATTACATAAAATATACAGATAATAATTATTGTCACTTTTTAGCTTTGACCTCTGGCTATGATTTTAATATTCTATGACTTTTTTTAAACAACTCTGCAAAGAAGGAAACAAATCAAACAAATCACTCAGAGCAACAAATTATAAATAACTAATTAAAGAATCTCACAGAAGCCTAAAAATAAAAACAATTAGGTGATATTAGGTGATTTAACAACCCTACCTTGCAGCTAATCAGCATCAGAGACTAACAGTTCTGCAGCCCAAGCTAAAAGCAGAAGCATCTGTCACGCTATTGATGTCGTAAATCAGCTCCATTTAATTTTTGCAATTAAAAAAACTAAAATAAAACAAATTTTAAGCTGTTTATCCTGGCTGATGTGGAATGACATTAACAGACTAATGTGTTTGAATAATTCAGTACAATACTGAGATCAACAAAACGAAGCTGTAGAAGCTTTAATTTTCAGTACAGTGGTCCCTCGTTTATCGCTGGTGTTTGGGCCCACGCCCCTGCGATAAGTGAAAACCTTGAAGTAGGGAGACTGTAGTCCAAGTTCAGTAAACTCTGTCATGACATGTGCCAGGCTGCAATCACACATCACCTGTTACTCTCAACCTCCCCCCTAAAAATAAACAATTTAAATTTAAATACTGTAACATTTTAAATAAACAATCCATGCTGCATGGTTTATTTAAAATGTTACAGTATTTAAATTTAAATTGTAGAGCAGTGCAGCAGGACATTAAAGGGTTAACCCTTCACACAGCTCTGCAGCACAGAGCAGAAATGATCAATTACACTGTAATAACTGAACATGGACGTTCTAAAATAATTAAAAACAACTTTAAACACTTTCATATTTTGTGATTATGATGATTTTACGATGTGACATACTTTGAATTTTAAGTTGGAAGACAAAAGTCAATCAGTGCATCTGGACAGCAAAGGGTTAACCCTTCATAAAGCTGCAGCAGGAGAAATGTGGGCGTGGCACAGAGCGGAGATCAGCTGATGAGCTGCAGGAGGGAGCTTTCTGCACTTGTGGGCTGCACACAAGGTGCAGAATCATTTAAAATAATTTTTTTTTAAAATAAACAATCCAAGGCTCATCCATCAATCAGTCAACAGTGCCATGTCCAATCTTATTTTGAAAAACTGATATAGCGAACCCACAAAAAACAAACCGCGAAGCAGTGAGGGTCTACTGTATTGTGCTACTTTTTTCCAGTTATCTGAGCCTGGTTTTATCAGGTTCAACATCAGCTTCATGCCTACAAAACAAACAGCAAAACCCAAAAGTCTGTCCTTTGCTGCAAGACAGATGCTCATAAGCCTCTTAGACTAAAATCACACTGTAGTAAGGAAAATAACAGCAACAAATATCGATCCCTTATTTTAACTATTGCTGCTTATTGTAGCGACGTAAAACAAACACAAAAAAGGCAGAACTTCAAAAAAAAAAAATAGAAAAAGAAAACGAATCACATGAACCATGTCATTCTGACAACAGTGACTTTAATAAGAACTTTGTCTTTTTATTGTTTTGGAGCGTTTTGATCTTTGTTTGGTGGCAAAGTGAAAAGAGTGTAGGTGAAGTATCGAGACGAAATGTACGATAGCCCTGAGGTTTCAAATGTTATGGTTCTGAATCCAGTGTGAGATTTTTTTTTTCATTCAACCTTTATTTAAACAGATAAGTCACATTGAACCTCGAAGACTCATTTACAAGTGAGATCTGTAGGACAGACAATAAAAGTGGTGAAAAACGACACATAGGGTTTGGAGACAAAAAAAACCTAACACATTCTTGATCTCTGTTTGAAGGTCAAAAATGTGGTAATGAAAATATCTCGCACACCAGCACATAATTAACACCGACATTACTCAGAGAGGGGTGGGTGAGTGGAGTACTCAAAGGCGGTGAGGTGCCAGCTCGCATAGGGATGTCAGAGTTCAGATAAAAAACACTCAGTTCATATTTTTCCCTCTGGAGAGATCTTTGTACACTCGGGGTGGGGTGGGGGGGTGGCCAAGGACAGCCAGAGTCGAATCCAGTCTTGAAATGATGACAGAATGTTTATTCAGCTGGGCTCCTCTGAAAAATCCGTGGAATTCCTCAGCAGCAGGATTGGGAGGAGGGAGAGCGTCAGGTTTACAAAACTTCTCAGGCGTGTTGAGATGAGACGGCCTGTCAAGGCCAGTCAGGAGCCGAATGTCAGATAAACAAGATTGTTTGGGGACAGGCAGAACTTTAATGACATCTACTTTCAGTCTGTGTCAGTCCACTCGCTTCTGAAATGTCAAATTAAAATGACCATACCAATGGAACGTGCCTGAGAAAAATCCCCAAGATCTGATCCATTTAGCCAAAAGTCTGGTTTCTCAAGACATGAACCAAGCCATCATGTGAGGCAGGCAGCCTGACCAATCTAGATTTGCTGCTGATGTCTTCCTTGTTTGTTGATAGACCAGGAACCAGCCAAATCCAAAAAGCAGGAACCAGTTGTCATTAATCCAATTAAATGTGCGTCCTTAAAATCCACAGATGACAGCAGAGATAGACACATCATCAAGTCTTCCAAGTCGATGAGATATCCATCTGTGTGCATGCCAACAGGGCATATCGGCTTGCCTACAGCCTGTCTTCTTTTTAAAGAAATGTTATCAGTTGTGTTGAGGAACCAACTGAACAAAACAATGTGAAGGAAACTCAAGGGATCGGGACTGAACAGCTGTGTAGCCTTAAGAAACCACTAATCAGTGAGACTAACTGGAAAAAAAGGTTTCCATTTGCTATGGTGCATAAAGATTGGACTCTGGAGCAATGGAAGAAGGTCATGTGGTCTGATGAGTCCAGATTGAGCCTGTTCCAGAGTGATGGGTGCATCAGGGTAAGAAGAGAGGCAGGTGAGGTGATGCACCCATCATGCCTAGTGCCTAGTCATCAATGTTATTATAAAATTAAATATACACTGTAATATATAATTATTGCAACACTGGATGAAAATAGATTTTGTGACATTGTAGAAGCTTATTGAAACAATGTCACAGTGAATACATGATGAAATCAAAGCTAAAGGTGGTCTAACAAAATATTAATGTGTGACCTTTTTTTTGGTGGCAGCTCTTTTTTGACCAGACAGTGTACATAGAAGATGATATAAAAATGAAACAATATTAATAATAAGATTAATATCAATTAACATTAATTATTAATATTCTTCACCCTCATTTTCGTCTTCTATGCTTCCTGCTCCAGCTTCCTCATAATCCTTCTCCAGAGCTGCCATGTCCTCCCAATTCTCTGAGAACCCCCCTCCTCCACCCCCTCCCCCTCATACCAGTGGACAAAGGCCGTCTTGGCGTACATCAGGTCAAACTTGTGGTCTAGTCTAGTCCAGGCCTCTGTGATGGCCGTGGTGTTGCTTAGCAGTCACAAGGCCCTCTGGACCTTGACCAGGTCTCCACCAGGAACCACAGTGGGCGGCTGATAGTAGATGCCCACCTTGAAACCAGTGAGACACCAGTCCACAAACAGGATGCCACATTTGGTTTTGATGTTGACAATGTCTCTTTTTTAAAGAGTTCCTCTTTGAAGTTGTTACTTCCTGTTTCACTGGCTGCAACAAGGTCAAAAGAAAAGATGCCAGTTATGTGACAAAATGGGTAAAATAAAGTGTATTAAGCCATGTTTCTTTAAAGTTAAGATGTTTCACTTTTTGTAATTGTACAGTATATGTCACATGCACTTTAAACCTCAGTGGAAATGAGTCATGACCAAGAGCTAGGCTCTGAAACGTGTCACTTCTAAACCTGCAGCTGTGGAAAAACCCAATAAGGGACTGGGATGTTTGTGTCTGAACTGCTCGCTGACAGTTCGTATATTCAGGAACCGTCATGTTGTACATATAACCACTGTTCCCTGCAGGAGAGGAACAACATAGAGTATGAACCCATGTTCATTTTCCCATGGACATGCGTGGTCCTGGTAGACAGAAAGTGTATGCTGCACCACTGCGAGAGTGTGAGACAGTTTGAACAGGGGACGAGAAAGAGTCCCTCCCTGTCTTTGTATGAAATTACACTTGTGTTTTCTGTTTTATCAAAACACATTGTCACCTCAGAACTGGATAAAAACAATGTCCCAACACCAGCAGAACTGCCAATAGCTCCCAGTAGTTTATGTGGAGCTTGGACTGCCCTGGTGTCAAAACCCCTCTCACCACCACACTATTGCATAGAGACGCCCCCCACCCCAACCTGTGTGCTCCACCGTGCAAAAGTACACTCTCCCTATTGTTGAGACGCGACAAAACAGGCAGGCTTCTCAAGGATGAAGAGCTGACATAGAGGAGGTAGTTGTTGTTATCTTTCTGTGGAGGTGACGTAAAGCACACAGCCAATAAGTGATGTAGCTTCTTTGGCTGTAATATGAACTTTACTGTCCTTAAAGACGTGTCCTATGTTTTTGAAATATAGGTGAACAGCTGAGTGTTGACCTGAAGAGCTGGCTCTTCTGTGTTGTGTCCCTCGTCTGTAAAAGAGGGTGTTTAGTTTCCCTGTTGTAGAGCTGTGGACTGTCTGCACCATGTCTGTCTGTCTGTCTGTCTGTCTGTCTGTCTGTCTCTCTGTCTCTCTGTCTCTCTGTCTGTCTGTCTCTCTGTCTGTCTCTCTGTCTGTCTGTCTGTCTGTCTGTCTGTCTGTCTGTCTGTCTGTCTGTCTGTCTGTCTGTCTGT
>JARVLU010008379.1:0-10522 GCA_031762415.1 Simpsonichthys santanae
CCCTGGACCGGGATTTGAACCAGGGACCTGCTCGCTGAGAGGCAGCAGCTCTACCAGTTGCGCCACCGTGCTGCCCGTATGTATTCACCAATTTAAATGTGACTGTGATCATGCCGACACCAGATAAACAAATAGGTTTTATTTCTCCGTCGTCTTCTGTGCACATGTTCACCAAATACCACGCCCACCTCATCTTACAACACCCTCAGCACGCTTGACTGTTTGGGTCCAAATACAATCAATTTAAAGCAACAGTGCATTAGTTCATAATTTCCTACCTGGCAGCTGCAGTCAATCTAAACATGTCTTTTGTTTATTCATCCTAATAAACATTAACTGTTTCCAGAGATCGTTGTCATGTAAACGAGCCTTGGAGCCAACCCAATTAAAGATGGCTGCCACCTCTAATTCACCTTATGAAACACAAATATGGCTACAAATAAAGCTAAATTTTGATGTGGCAGTAGCTGAGAGTCATTCACAAACAAAACTCTAAAACTCTTCTGTCCATCTTAAATGTACTCTGCTTATTTTCGGATTAGCATGTCCGAATATTGTCTCTTAATCCTGTTTATCAGAACCAGGTAAAAGTTAGGTGTTTTCTTTTTTTTTTTTTTTAATTTTTTTTTTTTTTTTGGTGGGGGGTGTTGTTTTTACGCTCAGCCTGTGAGCTGTGGAGTATTTCTCTTAATGCACCCAGGAGAAGTAGGCTGCAGATTGTCGATAAGGTCGATATTCATGTAGGGGCAGACCATCCCCCCCATCACTGACTGCCCTGCGTCGGGCCAATAGGAGCAACCGGCACAGAGAAAAATGGATCGTTCTGTGGCTGTGGGGGCCATGAAATCATGATCACCTGAACGCAGAGGGCCGACCGTTGAGGCAGAGAACTGCTCACATGTGCACAGAGGTGAACATCCTTGTTAAAATCATGTTTTAAACAGACTGGAACATTCTGTGTTTTGGTCACGTTTTACCATTAGAAATCATCTTGAGGTATCTGTGTGAAAACCTAAATAAATTTGCATTAAGGAGGTTTTTTTGTACTTTACATGATTTGATAACATGAAAGGTGATAAACTGCTTAAGTATGCATGTTCCTAGAAACATTTAGACACTCTTTTCTTATAAGTTCAGAATTAAATCCCAAATATTAATTGATATGAAGATGGATGTTGCTGCAGATCTGTTGTGGAAGTTGGGATGGATTTTAATGATCAACATTGTTTCCTCTTCGCATCCATCTGTTGAAAGGCAGGAAACATCTTGACTCCTTCAGAGGCTCATCAAACCATGGAGTGCCCTCTGAAGTGTGCCATTCTGTTGTAGAACGTACGCTTAATACGTCGTTCTAATGAGCTTTTATGTCGACAGACATTCAGCTTTCATGTTGGGATTTCAGCTCGCTGCGAATTAAAATGTGACAAATATCAGTTAAGCTCTCCGGCTGTTTCCTGTAAAGGGACAAATGTTGGACAACAAATGTGAATTTGACAAACACACAGACTATACAAGTTGGTTCTTTTTTATTTTTCTAGAGTGCAAACTCACAGCAAAAAATATGGCTCAGGGTCCTTCAATCAGGTAATCCAATGTGGCTAAACTTAATAAAATTTAATTAAAAATTTATTTATTAATCCAGTCTCATAAAAAAAGGCGGATCTTACATAGACTCTGATTTAGGGTCTCCACTGGAGATGAGGACTCAAGTAGTCTTGTACAGAACAGAGCCTTGACCTGTGCGTTTAAAATGAGTCACTATGAGGAATTTTTCAATATGGGGTTTGCATGTTCTCTCCGTGCATGCGTGGGTTTTCTCTTGGTACTCCTGTTTCCTCTCACAATCCAAAAACATGCATGTTAGACTAATTGGTAAATCTAAATTGTCCCCAAGTGTGTGAGAGAGATAACGGTTGTTTGTCTTGCTTGTCTCTTTGTTTACCTGTGATGGACTGGAGACCTGTCCAGGTGTCCCCCACCTTTTTCACAGTAATGGATTGGACATGGGCACCAGTGACCCCCGCGACACAAAAAGGAAGAAGTGGATAAAGTGGATGGATGGATGGATGGATGGATGGAGTTTATTTCATATTCACAATCTCAAACACTTTGAAACGATGTGCAGTTTGTGCACAAGAGCACACTAAATGGTTTGATGACTCAACTTTTAATGGTCTGGAGTGGCATTACCAATTCCAGCTGTATATTTTAAAAAGTAGAAGCTTCACAATGAAGACAATCATTATACAAAGGGATTTCCAGGCAGAGAAAAATGGTAAACTTTAAATTAATTTAAATGGATTAATTTTGAAAACATAGCTGTTTCAAACATATTTAAAGGTAGATTAGGAAGTCTATATGCTATTTTAGATACCAGGATGGTAAATGGTGTCTTTATGGACTTATTTTGACACAAATCTCAATTACGACAAAAATCATTCTTCACATTTTTTACACTGCAGCAGCTTTTTCTGACTCATTTTGCCAGCGTGGATCTCTTATTTCATAATCATGAAAGAAAATGTAACTTCTGACTTTTAACCTAAAGAACAATTCAAAAGTTTCCTACCACTCTTTGAATGTCCAGAGGACCAGACTTAACTTTTTTAGATTTTTCTTTCTGGATTAGATTATTGAGCATGCATCAGGATACCACTTTGCTTCCAAGGAGCCAGGCTTTCTCATGTTTCTTTTTAAAACTGGTGGTGATGTTTTGTGGAGTTAGTCTTCTACCTCTGGTTTTTGTGTACCCTGTTCTTAATAAAATGAGGAAATGTGGACAAGTAGAGGTCAATATAAATGTGAAACATTTCAAAAATACTGACTAGACAAACATCTAAAAGTCATGTCTTTAAAGATAAAATACTCAACTTATTGACCTCTTCAGATTTCCACAGAACGATGTATTTAATATTAACATCCTTTTGTGGTTCAAAAATATGAAATTATTGTAGTGTTGGAAGACTGTAGGAGTTTGTAGACTTTTAATTGGTATAAAATATCAGCTAAAATCTCTCCAGCTGCTTCTAATTATTGAATTGCCCACTATTTACAGATACGATGCATGTGATTTTTATACCAGATCTTTTCACAGAATAAAAATTTCAGTCCCAGAAAAACCAGTTCACCTTGAATGCTTTTCATAACAGATGCATCAGTGACAAATTTTGTACAGTATTTTTTTTTATTTTTCAGGGATTTCATTCAGAACGCTGACATAATTTATGCTGTAGATATTTGGCTGTAAAAACGAGCTCTAATTCTCCTTGAAGGGCAGATTTGTACAACTGTCAGTTTAAAAAAAAAAAAAAAAACCTCAGTGGCTCAGTTATTTTGAATGCTCAGTTTGTGAGCAGTTTAATATTTTCATAAACATAAATCACACAGTCAAATTCGCACATCAGTTTTCCACATCACAGTGATTTTCAGGCAACAAGAGGCCCATTTTTTTCCCCCGAGTGATTTAATGCTGGAATAAGCTTTTCAGGAGATGTCATGGAAAAAATGAGTTGTCTGGGAGAGAAATGCAGAACCTACAGCCGAAAATTCAGCTCAGAGTTCTGTCCTGAGCCTTTGGTTAGTTTGGTTGAACTGTGCTCCACTTTTAAGAAAGAATACCAGACAATAGACATTGTTTGGATTACAATATTATACAAAAGGAATGTGAGTATTTTTCATCCCCAGCAGCTTTTATTTCTTCTCAGAATGTTTGTTGGGCATGACTTTGGACTACTACCACTCAGATTTAGGTGTGGAAGTAGTCCATGGATGTTTAGGTAAATATCTGTTCAACTCACTGAGTTGTAGCTCTGATGTAGCTCTAGTTTTGTTGGTAGTTTTGTTGTTTAGTTTTGTTGTTTAGTTTTGTGGCTCGATTTGTTGGTGGGTTCTCCATCCTGTCTCAGGTAATCTTAATATTGTTGCAAGTGTCTCCAGTTTGTCTCAATTTGATCACAAGCATATGTGACATACTTAAACCCATTTTAATTTTGTTGTGGGCTTCTCCAACCCATCTCAAATGTCTTATATTGCTTTCGTGCCTTCACTTCTCATTTTGGTTGCGAGAGACTACAGTATAGTCCTTTTCAATTGTGTGGCAAGCGTCTCAAACCTGTCTTTTTGTTTTGAGTGCATCAAACCTGTATTCATTTTGTTGAGAGTCCCTCAAATCTGTCTTTTTGTTGCAAGTGCATCAAACCTGTATTCATTTTGTTGCAAGTGCCTCAAATCTGTCTTTATTTTGTTACGAGTGCCTCAAATCTGTCTTTATTTTGTTACGAGTGCCTCAAATCTGTCTTTATTTTCTTGCAAGTGCCTAAAATATGTCTTTATTTTGTTGCGAGTGCCTCAAATCTGTCTTTATTTTGTTACGAGTGCCTCAAATCTGTCTTTATTTTGTTGCGAGTGCCTCAAATATGTCTTTATTTTGTTGCGAGTGCCTCAAATCTGTCTTTATTTTGTTGCGAATGCCTCAAATCTCTTTTTATTTTGTTGCGAGTGCCTCAAATCTGTCTTTTATTTTGTTGCAAGTGCCTCAAACTTTATTTGTTGCGAGTGACTCAAATCTGTGTTTTGTTGTGAGTAAATCTGTCTTTATTTTTTTATGTGAGTGCCTCAAATCTGTCTTTATTTAGTTGTGAGTGCAACCAACATTAGCCATTTTGACCTTTTAGCCACAGGCAATAATTATGATAAATTCAATTATCTTTCCAAACATTCTTATATTTTTTCTACAATTAAGTTATTTATTGACAGTTTGTCCTGTAGCTTTGTCAAAATGGATGTTTTCCTTTAACATGTCTAAAATTTACTCTTGTTTAAAAGTTGTCCACTGACAGTTAAACTTTTTTTTTTTTTTTTTTTTTTTTTTTTTTTTTTTTTTTTTTTTGCGTGGGGGGGGTGTTCTGGGAACTCTTAACAGCATTTTTTTTTTTTTTTAATGGCTTTTTTCTGTCATTTGTAGTTTTTTCAAAAAGCAACACTTGAGTAAAATGTATTTTAAAAATCTATAAAATGGCTTTATTAGCTTAAAAAAAAGGTTAAATTATCTCTTGCACTTCATAGTTTTAGTTTGCATGCTTTATATGTTTTAATCCCTAAAATGTGGGAAGGTCATCCTGTCTGAAAACAAGCAGCAATATATATATATATATATATATATATATTTTTTTTTTATAGTCTAATATATTCAGGCAACATTTTATTCTTTTTTTCACAGTAACAAGGTAAAACGTCTGCTTTGAAAAAGGCCTAAAAGGATCTACACTGGCTGTTTTAATGGTTTGCAGTTTCAGGGAAATGATCTAATTCAAGCCACTTCTATTAAATGTGCATAAACTGAGCTGGTACCATTTATTTGTTTTTTAATACAGCTTGCAATGGAAAAAAAACATCTCATTTTTTTAGATAAATTCACTAACGAGGATTTAAAATGTACTTTGGCTTTGTCTCGTCTTAACGATGATGAAATGTCCTGATATGGGAGAAATCTTAGTTTATGACCCAGTTCCTTCGTTCTGCAGGCTCAGCTTCATCAGACTCACAAATCCTGAAGGAAATGAATAATTACTTATAAATTGTTCTACTTGTGAGCCATGATCAGTTTTCATCAAAGCAAAATAATCTGAGCGATATAAGGATTTTCTTCTTGTGAGATGATACCCAGATGAGCATTTTTTTTTTTTTTTTTGTTAATAAAATTCATCATATCTTGATCAAACAGGATTCATGTCGACGTTTAGATTATTTTCCAGGTGTTTTCTCATCTGCTTCACCGAACAATCTGAGTAATAATGTCCCTCAACTGTTTGTATTTGTATTTCTACTCAGTTTGTTAGTTTTCCTCTCAATTGAATCCTGTTGTTCACTGAAGCAATTATTAGAAAACAAGTCTCCGAACAGCTTAGTCTCTCTCAAAAATATGTAATAAAAAAGTTAACCATTCACTTAGCAGTTTAAAATTTTACAACTTAGTTTGAGTCTTTAAAATACTTTATTTATTTAAAAAAATTATATTTATGTTTGCACTTGTGATCTGCAAGAGCAAAAATGCTTTCAAATACTAAAATCACTGTTTTGTTTTTTTTCTTCCTAATTATAGTTGTAAATAAATATTAAACCTGTATTTACAGTTAAATTGTTGGTGGTTGGGACGAGTTTTTGCTCCAAGTGGAGAATTATCTGAGAGTCTTATTTATATTATAATGGCAGGATGGAGAGGCAGATGGACTAATGTATCTGGACCTCGTTTTGAGTAATGAGGGTATTGTTCCGGTCTGTCTTGATACCACAGTGTATTGTTTCAGATCTCTGGTCATAAGATATGAATCATGGCAGTGTTACAAACAAGTAAAATGGTCTTTGCCCAAACAGTGACTGGAATCAGCTGTGGTGAGTCTCAGAGTAACACTACTGCTGCTCCATCACAGAATCATTTGAGGTGGTCCAGAGATATGATGAAGGTAGACGACTAGTGTTTGAATGACATCCATGAGGTAATCTATAAAATGTCTTAAAACGTTTACAAATGCCCTCAACTTTCTTGCATCTGTAGCAGAAAGTTCATGTTTGTCCTTGAATTTGAAACATGTTCAGAAAGTGTGAAGTATATTTAAAAAAGAGAAGAACCTGTGTCCATTTTGTCACGGGCGTCGCAACATGTCTGTGTTGTTGCAAGCGCCTCCACCCGTCTGTCTCTTTGCCAGTTTCTCCAGACAATCTTAGTTCTAACAAGACTGAGTCAGGTCCTCTGGACGGATTCTTCTTTGTTGAAACGTTTCGTCTTTTATCCAAAAGACTTCTTCAGTTTGAGGAGCTGCAACAATCTCAGTCTTATCAGCAGCACCATCTCAATGTGGATCAACCAGTTTGAAGAAGGTTTGTAGGCTCAAACTGGTCCAGATGAAATTATTAAACCTTTTTCTTTTAATCAACCAGTTTGCTGACGACAGCCAAAAGGAGGACCATCAGCCTAATGACGGATTGTTAGCACCCTGATGGTTGCTCGCCCTTGCACAGAGGGCTGAGTGAAACTAGCAATAACAGCATTGAGTAGGACAGTTGAACACGGAGGCCTCTGCCCCCATGACAGGTTCTCTTCACAAAGATGGCTTCCTTTACTTCTCTCAAACCAACACAAAGCTATAAACTGAATGGCCACTATATTGTAGGCAGAAACATGGATGTGCTATCACGTCTAAGTTTCTTCTATTGTTGCAAACCACATGTGGTCGCATGGCTTGCTGGGCCCTTGATCTCAACGTCCAGAATTGAGTAAGTTTGCAATTATTATTATTATTATTTAGCTTTTTCTTGCAATTTTCTTACAATGTAGAGGCACCAATTAGTCCAACTGTGGCAACCTAATGAGATGTCTTAAAGGTGCTTCTGTCAGGAGATGTTCCAGTTCTGTCCCTTTAATAAACTTTCTGCAAGGACTTTTCACAGCAATAATTGTTTAAATACCCACAAATTAGAGAATCATTCAGTTAAGAACCAAACTTTTATTTAAATCAGATCAGAAGTTTAGCTAGCCCCGCTGTGTTTTGGCCAGGAGGCATCGTTGGTTTATAAATCTGTTTAGCTGCAGGCTAGTTGTGCGATATTGGTCCCAGATGGGGCTGTCCCTTTCTGTTTCTCTTCAGGCCCATTACTGTCAAACTCTGGGTTTTCGGCTAGCACCAGAACCCATCTGTTTCGACATCTCCTGTCCTCCCACGTCGTTTCAGACCAGTCGCTGCTGGGAGGAGGAGGCAAGGTGCTCGAGGACAGCTGACAGCAGTATAAAGTACCCAGTTTGTGCTGTTTGTGTGTGTGTGTTCACTGATACATGTGTGTGTGTGTCTCCACTTCAGCTGCTGACGATTAAACATCTCTTTCTGTTCTGATCCTGATCTCTAGTTGACGATTTACCTTGTCAAAGCTAAAATGTTGCCCCTTCCTGTTGCTCATATTTTACACTGCCGGTTGTCAGAGTTTGGTTTTGTTTAAGCCTTTTGATCTCTTACTTGAATATAAGGCAGCAAAAGACACTTAAAAGCCACGAAATTCTCACATTTCGGCTCATTGTCTTGTCTCGTTAACACAGATGCAGTGAATAATCCATTTTGATCCAAGCTGATATGAAACGGGCTGCCAGCTCTTTGAATTGTAAAACGAATCAATGACATTTACAGAGCAGGTGTTGGAGGTGTTTAGCTGCTGCGCTCCGTGCGAGCACGCTAAGACGTGTAGAAGACATGGAAATGATGGTTTACATGATGACGAGCGCTGCTGATGGATGTTCAGGGAACCAAGGAGGGAGAGCGATGGGGACGACTGTATGTAAATAGGCCCGTGTGGTTTTTGCTGTAGCTCCAGGAGTTAATTTTCTGCACAGCTGAACACTGAAGGCATGAAAAACAGCAGCGTATCTCGAGTGAGATGGCTGTTTACAAGACAGAGCGGCGCCGCAGGATTCTGGAGCAAGATTTGACTCGATGTGGACGACCTCGGGAGGTTTTTTAATCCACCGGATGGAGTTGGAGCATCGTAAGGCTGTGCATTGAACGGGATCAGGGAGGAAACTTATTCACCTCTGACAAATGTTTAGAAGCACATTTTTACCAGTCTGCTTCTGAATAATGTACAAATTCTGACCAAAACATTCAAAAGTACAAATAAAACCTGCAGTGAGGTCGACTTTTTAAAAGACAAGTCAGACAGAGCTTTTTAACTTCTTCACCAGTTGATTTTAAGATAATCCGAATGTATTCACCTATATATTCTACAAATACACATTCATGCATCTCTATAAATGTGTACAGTGTATATAGTAATCCCTCATTTATTGCCAGGGATCCGTACCCTGAAGACCAAGTGAAAAAACTGCAAAGTTGGGGACTGCTTCAAGCACCTGAGTGACTCTTCAGGAGCTGCTGGAGAGGATCTTCCTCGTTCTCCTCTTCCTCCTCCTCACCAGACTTTGCAAGAGAGGCACTTGCAGCATATTTAATTCAGAGATTAAAGCAGGGGGAAAACAAACTGGAATTTTTGTACACTTAAAGGTTATCTGAGCATCCTCCACCCAATCTTACATACTTGAAAACGTGTTCTTGCATACCGGTCACTTCTCAAATGGATTTACGTAAAGAGGAGTGTACTGTGTGCATGACCGTAGTAAAGTACACGGTATAATGTTCTCTAATGAAGCACCATCCAGACCAACATCTTTCTGAAGGAAGAGCCGGTTTGAACAACTCTTCACTTTTTGAGGGGTTGTCAGTATTTTTGAGCACCTCTTTTGATCACGTGCGCATGCTCATGTCTGAACGATGACGATGCTCAGAACACATTAAGGTTTTTACATTTATTTGTTTTTTTGTCGTTTAATTTAGTTAGTCCTGATTAGGTAAGTAAAACAGAAGTACAAGCTTCACTACAAACACCACATCCGTGTCATAAATCCACTGTTTGTCCACTAATCATGTCCACAACTAAATATTTACTACTTATTTTTACTGTAACCCTTTAGACACATTTTACCCACCAGTACAATCACACACAAACGCATCTAAAAAAAAATTGAATAGTGTGGAAACATTTGTTTTGTCATTTCAGAAAGTGAGACTCAAAGATTCATTACACAAAGCAAAATATTTCAAGCCTTTATTTCTTGTCATTTTGATGATTATGGCTTATAAATAATGAAAATTCAAAATTCAGTGTCTCAAAAAATGAGAATATTCCACAATCAGCTTCTGGTACCGTTGTCCGTGTGTGCAGGAGCTAAGTTACGCTGGAAAATGAAATTATCGTCTCCATAAAGCTCATCATCAAAATGAGCAGGAGCAGCTCTCAAATGTCCTGCTAGATGCTGCATTGACTGTGGACCTCAGAAAAACCAGTGGACCAAGACCCAGTAGAGGACATGGACCCAAGCCATCACTGACTGTGGAAACTTCATTCTGGACCTCTTCACTCGTCCTCCAGACTCTGGGACCTTAATTTATAAATGACCTTCAAAATTTACTTTGATCGGAAAATAAGCCATTGGACCACTGAGACAGTCCAGATCTTTATCTCCTCAGCAGGTAAGACACTTCTAATGTTGTCTCTGGTTCAGGAGCAACTGGACTTGAGGAATGAGACGTTTGTAGCTCATGCCCAGGAGTCGATCAGCTGATCAGGGTGAGACACCAGGAGTTTACGATATATAAATCTCTAAACAACATTCTAATTTTCTGACACACTGAGTGTTGGGTTTTCATTTTCTGTAAGCCGTAATCATCAAAATGACAAAAATAAAGGCTGAAAACAACCCATTGTATGAAACAAATCTACGTAAAATAAGAGTTTCACTTCCTGAAATGATTGACAAAAAAATTGAACTTTTTCATCCATCCATCCATTTTCTTTACCCGCTTCTTCCATTTAGGGTCACGGGGGTCGCTGGTGCCCATGTCCATCAATCACAGTGCGAGGGGCGGGGTACACCCTGGACAGGTCGCAAGTCCATCACAGGGCCACATGGAGACAAACGAGA
>JARVLU010008451.1:0-10509 GCA_031762415.1 Simpsonichthys santanae
TCACTTTACATCAAAGACCTCACTTTGATAGTAACTATGGCACAAATGGTCCTCACTCTGTAGTAAAAACAAGTACAAACACACACACACAAACACAAATAATTACCGGTACCGCTAAATGACTATGGCATGGCCAGTTTTAGAGATATTGACCTAAAAGTTGTTGTGGTTGTAGCTGACATGTTCTCCAACATATAGTCTAAGCACCAACAGATTATAAAAATATGTTTAAAACTTCAACATTAACTGTGTGAATTAAACTCCACTTGTCTGTTAGCAAAATATCTCATGAACCATTTCTCAGAGTTTGATGAAACTTTCTGTAAATAAACCTTGGATGTATCTCTACAAAAGATTAGGTATTGGAGCCAACTTAATTCAAGATGGCCGCCACAGCCAGCTGGTATCAGGAAACAGAAAAATGGCTGTTGTTCGCTGAGTTTTACAGATATGGAGCTCAATTTTGGTTTAGTTGTAGCAGAGTCCTTCGCAGTAAAAATGTTTAAGTGCGGCTTACTGTGTGAGACTGTTAAAACATTTAGCATTAACTGTTGGTGTCAGTACTATTTGTCTGTTAGCAAAATATCTCATGAACCGCAGGATGGATCTTAGTGAAATTTTCAGAAATTAATCGTGGGATGTACAACTGCAACTGTTGGCCGTCTGGAGTCGATCTAATGTGGGATGGCCGTGGCACAAAATCAACGTTAGCCAACACAAAAATCACTGTAACTCAGTCAGTTTGACAGATATTAAACTAAAATTGCATGTGGTAGTAGCCGAGAGTCATTCACAATTCATGTCTTAAGACAGTATTACATCAGATGGCCTACAAGATTTTGGGGTTTGACGGAAACAATTAATTTTTTGCAACGCTCTCAACACTTGAGGTGTGTTTACTCGTTTTTTGCAACACAAGCCAAGAAATGCATTTGTTTATCCAGCTTTAATCTGGACGGCGTCTTAAATGCCGCATGCTTCCTGAAACTCCTCCTGTCAGAGCACACACACATACACACACACACCCAGGTGATGGTGCAACACTCCTCTCCAGCTCCCTGTCTCACTCCACACACCAGCACACAAAACACTCCCACGCGATCCTGCCGGGGAATGCGTGGCCTCGCTCTCCCAGATCGCAATTGAATCGCCATAAACTAGCTCAACAGCTGACGCACGGCGTGGACTTTCTTTAATATTCAACGTTTCTCAGGAGCAGCATGGTGAGGTGGGTTTTTCAATCACGTTTTTTTGCTTTTAAACAATTTGCTCGCTGTCAAGTCTGCTGAGTCGATACGTCTGCACCGTTTGGTCCAACTCATAAAAACTTTGTTTTGTTTTATAGATTTATTTCCTTTCTTGTTGGTTGGTACTTTTCTGTTTAATATCAATTTCAGCGAAGGTGTGTGCTTCTTTTTCGGCTTTGGCGAATAAAACCCGAGCGGATGGCTTCGAGGTGTGTTTTTCTAAAGTTTTATGACCCTTTTACATTCACTGACCATAACCAAGTTTGTTTAAACCGGGGGGCAGGGGGATAATCCTCTCTCTCCAGCATACATGTTTCATAAGTTAAGAGATAAGCATGCTGCTGTTGAGTATACCACATAATATTGTGGATGTGACTAAGCTGAGAGGGTCAGGCTCCTCTGAAGGGAGTCTCTGATGAATAAACCTTTAAATTGAACCTTTTGGGTGGACTTTAGGGAAACACAGCTCAGGTGGGGGATGCTGAACTGCTGTATGAAAATCTGACAGAATACTCCGATTCAAGCTGTTATAACAATAATCAAGCCCTGCAGTTTTGCAGGGCTGCTGTTGAGTGAAATAAATTTGATTGTGCCATTCAACTTTGAACAAATGGTGACAAACAAAATAAAAACATGACATTTCACTTGCCTGCATTCGATTGACTTATATCAGTGAATGTATGACACTCAAAGAATAAATACAACAAACTCTTCACCTTTTCAACTAAAACCTGGGTAAATATTTAGCAAATACTCTATGCATTTGTGAAGCAAGGTGGTGGTAGTGTCATGATGTTGAAATATTTCAAAGAACATGGGGCCATACTCTTTATAGGTGATTTGTTCATAATTTACCTATATCTGAATAAAACTGGATGTTTCACATCTGTTTAGATTTATATGACACACTTGCCAAAAGCAAATTTCTGTCATAAAAAAAAAAAAATAAATAAAAAACTACTACCAACATTATCACCTTCCCAATATCCTGAATGTCTTCTATGTGGTCAGTATTTTTTACAGGACACTGCACATGCTCATAGGTATACTCACTTCATATTTTATGTATGACATTTTCTATAATTTAAAATAAACACAAAAGTTCTAAATATATATGTATGCATTTGTAAACCTATTTTTCATCAATTATATAGTGAAATAAATTCACACATGAATTATGTGAATTATATCGACCTGTATGTTTTTATTGCTGCAAAAAATAAATACTGTATGCTGTAAAACAGGGCTGTTCACCAGAACTGTTCGGGGGCCACAGTTTCTGAGAGCCAGCAGCTCAGGGGCCGGATATCCAGCAATTAAAGTCATTATGTAAATAAACCGAGTATTACAACGATCTATTACCGTTTAAATTTGTTTGTTATTGCATTGAATCATAAATGCAATAAACAGAACCCAAACCCAGAAACCATTGCCCCCACCCCCCCAAAAAAATTTAAATTTAAATTTTATTTTTTATGAGCGCCTTAGTGGGCTAGATAGACTAAGTCACCCACGGGAGTAGCCCTGCTATATAATGTCATGTACTGAAATCCTTCATACAGAATACATGTTCTTGAGGTACTGTAGTTCTTGTATTCTGGCTTAATACATCTACCGGTAAATAACGTTGATGGAAGATGTAAATCACACGTCACATGTGCTGTGTGTGATTTGAGGTGCAGTGACAAAACGATTGGGTTTCGGCTCATATACTGGAAATAGGGAAAATAGAAAAATGGAAATGGAAAAAAAAATGGGGAAAAAATTACTTTAATGCCACTTTATGTGCTGCTGATTATTCATGCTGCTGATCTCATGTGGCTGTATTCATTTGTACTCATGTACTCAGACTCATGTTTGTGCTGCTGCTGTTCGGCTTATTGTTTTGCAGTATTAAATGTTCATTGTATTTCGTAGTTTACATCTTAGATCCTTAGCACTTTTTCTTTTACAATTTATATTTTTGTTGTTGTTGGATTCAACTGGGACCCTGTGTACACAATTTCTTCCACCTCATGTACCACATGTGATTTGAATGACAATAAAGAACCTTGAACTTGAAATAATAATTTAATGGATCTGAATAGTCTCGAGTGTAAAGGCGTCTGTCAAGTTGTGCATTTATGAGACAGAGACATTTCTTCATCTTTTGAAGAAATACCTGACTTTAGCTAAACATTTAGCTAATTCTATTGTTAAGCACGGTAGTGGTAGCATCATGTTGCTGATTTAGTTCTAGAAGGAGGGGGAGGGGCTTGTGGTTACCATTGTGGACAGCTAGATTCATTTTATTAGCAATTATAGATGGTAGTGATGCAGTGTTTGAAATATTGATACAAGGATACAAAATGTGAAGGTTTTTTTTTTTTTTTTTTCTGATGTACTTGTACCGGTACTTGGAACAGCAACAGACAGGTATGGTAGCTCAGTGGTCGTGTAATCCTGAGGCTGCAGGGTCGAGCCCAGGTAGCGTCAGGTAGAACAAAACAATTGCAAAATCTTTCATGCAAGATTCTCACTATGGTGACACTTGCAGACAGGAGTGGCCATTAAAATAATAATACTGTAATAATAAAATCTAAAAAGTAAACAAGAGCAACAAACAAATTTCCCTTTTTTTGTTTGTTGAAGAATTAAGATTAGACAATTTTCCATTCTGTGTGCTAACTAAGCTAACAAAGCTAGCCACAGTTTAACAAAAGCATATAGGAAACAGTTTTCTAACCTCACATTCAACAATTGTTATTTTTAGTTAGTTATATTATTTTAAAATTGTTGTCACAGTTGAGTTGTTTTGTTCTTCTCTGTATGAACTAAACATCCAAGCAGACCAGCGCTAACAGGCTAATAGCGTCAGTGCACCACAGAGCATGTGGTTTTTGTTGTCTTGGTTTACAGAACTTGGTCGTCTTGGTAAAGGTCTGTCATTCAGCTGCAGGAACTATGTTATGAAACGGTAGATTCATGTGAGTTTAGTGGGAGCACTTGGTTTTGTTTGAGTCATTTGAGATAATACAGGAGTCTGCGGTGCCGCAGTTGCGCTTGACGAACTGTACACGTCCTTACTTGAAGTCGCAAATATGGGAGGAATGTTATCTGCAGATCTTTGAAATGAAATGTTGTGAATCATTGCAGCCATGTGGCATAAGATCACAGGAGGACTAGGATAAAGTGGCTGTAGTACTACAAGAACACCGGTCACAGAATGCAGGGCTCAAGATCAAACTCAAGAGCCACAGGCCAAATCTGGTCCCCCAAGATGATAATTTAAATGTAAAATATTGTATCTCTTCTAATTTTTTTCTTTAAAAATGGATAAATACATCATTTAGTGTAGACTTCTCTTGCCAGCTGCCTAAATGTGAGGTCAGAAAGAAGGTTGGATCATTCTGTCATTATGTGAAAAGAGCAACAAGATGTCAAATGAGACAAATCAAACGTTTGTTGATAAACCTGCAAACAGGAAGATTTATTGGATAAATGACTCGAGTTAATGTATCAGCTGAAAGTGGTCCGTGGCTCGGACAAAGTTTTTACGTGACGTTATCATATATGTCATTGAACTTTATTGTATTGTGCTTCAGGTGTGTTTAATTCCTATTTATTTTGTATTATTTTTATTTTCCGTTTTAGTCAAAAGCATGATGTGGTTATGATGACACCAGCCCAGCTGTGACAATGTACGAGGTGATGTCCGGGGACACCCTGTCCTGGAAGGTGCTCAGTCCAAAGCAAAGCGACCCAGAGCCCAGCACCGAGGAGCACTTGCCTGGAGACGGAGGGCCAGTAAAAATCCTCAAGGTGTGCTTCTGCACCAACAACAACCTGGGAAAAAACTTCAAGCTGGTCAAATGTGACAGCTCCTGGAAAATTAAGGTAAGAGCAGAAAAATCTGGGGTGGGGGCGAATTATGGAAAAAGAAGTCAAACTTGAGATGTGATTGCTGTTGTGAAAGCTGAATGACTGCTGAAATCTGCTGAAGAAGCTGAAACCACGTTGGTAAAGATAAAAGAAGCAACACAGTGGCTAAAATTTAATTGTAACAAACAGTAAATGTATCAATCCTAGCTAGAAGCTAAATGTAACAAAAGGTTAACGAAAGACTTAAAATAGCAACATTCTAGCTAAATGCAGCCAAAGAATACCTTAAACCTAAAGGTAGCAAAAAGCTTTCTAAAATCTAAAGCAGAAATCTTCCTAAAAGCTATAGTAACAAAAGATTAGCTAAATGTTAAAAGTATCTTAGCATAAAAAGAAAAATGGAGCAAGCATGCTGAATCAGATTTTTAAAAAGGAATTAGAGATCTTGTACAGTATTTTAATATTTATGTTATGATGATTTTTATCTAAATATTTGACTGTAAGGAAACTTTGTAAAAAGTTAAATTTTTTGACATCTATACAAGTTATACAAGAAAACAAAAGTCACAGTACACATTTCTTGAAGGAGCTGAAAACTGTATTTGGCAATGCACAGCTAAAATAACAAAGTATGCAGAAGTAGTTAGGATGCAAAAAATGTACAGGAAAAAAAAGTGATAAATGTCAACCACAAATGGCCTTAAAAGATGAACAAAGATCCAACAGAAGTTGTTTGTTCCTCAGGCCATCATTCATTCCATTCTGGCCAGCGGTCGATTGGGTCCAAACGTTGAACTTGAAGGATGCTATGGTCTCATGTTGAAGCACTTAAAGTCAGAAGAACTTCACTGGCTCCATCCAGATCTGACCGTTGGTGAGGTGGAGCAGCGCTACGAGAGCCTTCATGTGGAGGCTGAGTGGAGGTACCAACTGATTATCAGGGTTTTTATGTTTTGACAAACTTTACTGTCTGATATTTGTTGGATATTAAAGCTTGTGTGATGTTGACAAACCTAATCTAAATTTGTATCATGTTTCTGTTCTTACCTAACAGGTACGATCTCAGAATAAGATACATTCCGGTTAATTTCCTGGACAAATTTAAAAATGACAGATCCACGTTTCTCTATTTTTACCAACAGGTACGCTGTTTAGATTTTTTTCATTGTTGATTTAAACAATAACTTTTACCGTATATCTCACCTGTTGCAGATAAATTTATGAATGACTTCATTATGGAGAAAAAGAGTTTAAACCTGACAGGATAGAAAAACTAAAATTCCAGTGTGGTCAAGACAAGAATGAATTACTGTCATCTTAAAATAACTCCAGTCTGAACATTTTCACACTTCCTGCAAGCACCAATTTATTCATGTTTTTTTTTTTTTGCATCAATTTTGTACTTAACATTTAATTCAGCAACAGTATAATATACCTGCAGAAATAAGCTGCACAGGAGTAAACTGCTGTCTGCACTTACTATTAATCTGAGAATTTGTGTAATTATTTGTGTACATAAAGTTGAAGGGATGTAAAGTTTAACTAGAGAAACTGCATTTCCTGCGAAAATGCAGTGTGAATGCTTTTTGCTGAATAACTTGCTAAAAATTAGCCAATATTAGCTAAGAAATGCTGAAATGTAGCTCAAATGGTAGAATAAGTCAGCATTAGCAGAAGAAAAAACAAACTAACACATACAGTATTTGCAAAAATAGGTTTAAAGGAGCACAAAAATAAAGAAATTATCAGTAGCTTAAAAAAAAAAAAAAAAAAAAAAAAAAAAAAAAAAAAAAACAACAACCTGAAATTACGGGGGAAAAAATAGCTGAAAAGAAGCTGAAACGTCAGAAATAATATTTAGCTACAGCTATTTGATGTGGAAAGAGCTGAAATGAGCTAAAATGTGGAATTAGCTGACAAAACTAAAATGAGCATAAAACAGCTAAATAATAGCTAAAATCACAGAACAATTGCTGAAACTAGCAGAAAAAAGCTGAAAAGAGCATAACAAGCTGAAATTAGCATACATTTGTTAATTACAGTATACTGAAAGTAGCAGAAGTTACCACAAAGAAATTGAATGTATCTGAAAACGGCTAAAATTAGCCAAAAAAGCTGAATAGATAGATGAAATGGAACAAGCTTAAATTAGCAGAAGGAAGTGGAAAGAACATTTTTACCCAGTTATGCTGAAAGAAGCATAATTGAGCACAAAAAAGTGGAATTTATCTGAAAAAAAAAAAAAAAAAAATCAGAAATTAGCAAAAACAGCTAAAAAGTGACTAAAAAGGCAGAAAGAAGCGTAAATCACCAGAAGGAAGTAGAGAGAGTACATTTTTGCTGAATTAGTTTTAAAATAGTTGAAATGAGTGCAAAAAATGTGGAATTAGCTGATAAGGCTGAAATTAGCATAGTAATAGTTGAATAGTAGCTTAAATAGCAGAAAAAATTGAAACGTGCAGAAATAAGCTGAAAGGAACCTAAGCTGAAGCACAAAAATGTTGTAGTTGGCATAAAGGAGCACAAACCAGCTACAATTAGTTGAAAAAAAGTTTAATTTAGCAGCTGAAAGAAGCTGAACTAGAACAAAATGTGAAAGGAGCAGTAAAATATTGTAAACAGACCTAAATACAGGTAGTCCTCGACTTACGGCAACTCGGACTTAAGAACGGGTGTGCGGCGCAGCGTTAGCATACATTTTGCATGTATACCTGTACGTATATGTAAAATGAGCTAAATTAATTTTCTCTGAGGGAAAAAATGGCAGAAAAAGCTAAATATTTAAAAAAAAAACTAAAGTTGCACTGATACCAAAAGTCATGACATCCTTCTTCTTAATGAATGGAACGTTTGACTTGTTGAAATAACTTGCAAACTGCGGGATGAGAAAGTTTCCGAAAAATGTACGGAAGAAAAATGGATCACAATATTGTAAATGCTTCATAAACATTCACACAATAAAATGGCGTTCTTATAAACAACTATGAAATATTTTGAATTGGGATTGGTTTTAGGATGGCAACAGTCCATTTTAGCCATGGCCCCACCTGGTCTCACTGTTAGCTGAAATTAAACTTATTTTCCCAAACTGAGGTCAGTCAAAGAGTTATGTACAACAGGTAAGATATTAACTGTTCATAACTTCTCCACAGAAACTTCAAATCGGAACTCTTTTCACTGATAGTGACAATAGTGAGGTCATGAATAAATGAATGTTTATAAGACATACTCACAAAAATGTGAAAATTAAGAATTTATTTCATTGAAACATAAGTGATTTTTATTTTTAATTTGTAAAAAGTTGGTGTATCATCCAAACCGTTAAACAGGACAAGCTACGGCAAACAAATATGCTAAAATGTTTTATTGTCCTACTGAATCATGTATTACTGTGCCAAATTCAAATTTAGTTGATTGAAATATAATTTTGTATGAAGTCATGTGACATACATACAAATATTATTTATGGTGAAACTGTTCAGTGTTGGCCAACGCTTACAGAACAGCTCCTAACGTTTCCTCACAGGTACGTAGTGACTACATGCAGTATCATGCAAGTAAAGTCAGTGATGGGATGGCGCTCCAGCTCGGCTGCTTGGAGCTCAGGTGAGTCATTTTCTTTGAATTCAGAGTACATTATGCAAGTCTCTTACACTGCTGGCGCTTTGTTCACCTTTGCATTATGGGTAAATAACACCACCTATCAGCTGAAATGAATAAAATGTGTCAACAATTTTTTTGGTGCTTGTATAATTTTATTTTATTTTATTTTATTTTTACAGGAGGTTCTATAAAGACATGAACGCAAAAGGCCTTGAAAAGAAGTCAAACTTTGAGCTCTTAGAGTGAGTTTTTACTCCACGGCTGTCTGTGCCGTGTGAAAGCTTTTAGCGTTGTGCTTTTAGCGCATGTTTATATGAATAAGTGCATTTGTGACGAGTGAGTTTTCAGCTTGTTAAAACATCTGTGCCTCTTAGAAAATTTGCTGTTATTTTTTTCTCCACCTAAAGGCACAGATCTTATGAGCAATGCAGTAGTTGTGCCTACAAGCAAAAATCCCATGCTTTAATGTAGTTTTTGTGTGTTTTTGTTTAACCCTTTCAGAAAAGAAGTGGGTCTAGACCTTTTCTTCCCTCAGCAGCTGATTAACAGCATGAAGGTAAACTTAAGTTTATCCATCAGTTACGACTCGTGTGTGACTGTTAATTTCTATTTTTTTTTTTCTGTTTTGCTCCAGGCTAGGCAGCTACGGAAGATGATCCAACAAACATTTCAACAGTATGCGTCACTCAAAGAGGACGACTGCATGATTAAATTTTTTGAGACCCTCAAAACTTTCAGCAGCTACGATGAGGAGGTCTTCCGGTGTGAGTTAGTGGTGAGTGCCGAATAATGTCCTTTCAGTGCCAAACTCTATGGCTATTGCTCAATGTAAATCTGCATGGTTGACGTTTATTTTATTATAAAGATGTTTTCGTTCTACACCAGCAAGGTTGGAGTCTTTCAGTGGAACTAGTCATTGGAGGAAGAGGCATCCGTCAGCGCACTCAGAAAGATGGAGCGGTGAGCTTGAAACCATTTAGGTGTTCTCTGTTTTTATCCGTTCAGTACAAGTAGATTAGTGTTTTCAGGTTTAAATACGAGGGAAAAATGTGCAATTGTTCCAAACCTCAAAACAGGACTTAAAGTAAAGCTTAACTGTGCTAAGACTGTTGGTGATTATTCAAGGACACACGATTACGAGAAAATACGCAAATCTTCTCTTGGAGTTATACGAAGTTGGTATTCATTGTTTACACCAGTGGCGGCTGGCCAATTTTTTCCACGGGGGGTGTACCATCTAGTGGTCATAAAAAGGTACTATCAAAGAAGGAAAAAAACCCACATTTCTTTTTAAATGTGATACAAAATTATATTTGTCCATGAATGAATCCAGTCAGCTACTTAGACTACAAGCATGTTTTAAAGACATAAAAACCTGAATACTAACTACTTTATAAATTTATTTGTGTATTTTTTATTTATCTATTTTATGTATTCAATTTTTTATTTTACTTGTTTATCACAATAAAGATATTTATATTTGGCCTTTAATGCCAACATTCTGTTATCACACCATTTCAATGTGCCTTTAATGTTTCAATGTTTATAGGAGCTAGTTACTTGCAAGAAGCTTTGTTTTCATTCTCCAGATCAATACAGTGTTAAAAAATAATATAAAACCATCAGTGATGTTTAGTACGGTATATAAAATTATTCATGGTTGAGTTTTTTAATAAGCAAATTGAAATAAATGTAGCCATCAGAGTCCAATACAATAACCTGGAGGCTAGCGCTAGCATGCTAACTCCACAAACAAACAAAGAAAAAAACAAACTCACCAGTTCCCACTTGCAGTCAG
>JARVLU010008453.1:0-10509 GCA_031762415.1 Simpsonichthys santanae
AAACACACACACACACACACACACACACACACACAAACTTCATTTATGTCTGTTTAAAAATACATCTGGACTTCATGATTAAAAAAAAAAACCAGAACTTTATTTATTCCAAGCTGCCCTGCAAAGTAAGTGGATAGAACAAAAGGTTTGAACCAAATAATAAAAAGAAACATTATTTTTTTATCATCAGCATCATCGTCGTCATTATTATTTAAAGATGCTCATCTTGTGTCTGTTTTTTAAAACATTTCCACAAGAAGTAAACATCTGGATCAGTTTTTATTGTTTCTCCCCAGAATAAATTAATTTTTTTTTTTTCACATGCACAGAACTGAAGTCAATAGAGTATTTTTGTACAGACCTAAAAATAGATTACCTTTTTTAAATGTGGGACTCTTTTTTATTATTATTATTATTATTATTCAGCAATGAGAAAGAAAACAATTTATTTTTATTTATTTTTTGTTAAAAAAAAAAAACTTTTTCTTCTGGTCAATAATTAAAACAAAGGAATGTGGTCAGATAAAAAATGAGACATCTCTTCCTGCTTGGCTCTCATACTCCTGTCCTGTTGGTTCTGTGGACTCTTCTCGGATCAGAACCTTTGAGTTCCTTCTCTCATGGCAGCTTCTAAACTGATGCACCAAAATGTCTGTGTCTGTGTGTGTGTGCGTGTGCGTGTATGTGTGTGCGTGCATGCGTGTTTGTGTGTGTGTGTTGCAGCCCCCCCTCCTCAGATGTTTCTTGTCAGGAGAAGTGTGTGTCGGAGCCGCCTGGCAGCAGGACGCAGAGTAAGACCAGTGTGAGGTGAGTGATGGGGCGTGGTAACCATGGCAACGGGAAGACGTGTATTGTGAGTGACAGGACCAGTTTAACCTGCTGTGTTCAGTGGGTCTTCTGACCAGTCCTGAGCTTGAAGCCTGAACATGTCTGAAATATCAAAGTTTAAAAAGTGGTTCTGGTTGATGTTTGTCGTTTCCTCCTGGTTCTTCACTGAATCATCTTTCATCGTGTCCCAGAATTGCTCCGTGTCATTTTAAACATTGTGATTTTGTTGGGATCATGACTTTATTTCTCTGTTTTATCCATAAAATTATAGATTATTATTGTTCAGATAAATCAGAATGTTTTCAGTTTCTTCTGTTGGAATAATTTTCTTGTTTTTTCTGGCTCAGTTTTTATGTTTTCAGCTGTTTGTTGGGTCAGGATGACCTGGATCAGTCGGTGTATTCTGTTCTTTTACTTACAATATAAGCATGTTTTTCTATTTTTTTTTCTTTTTCTATAAGATTTGGCTGAATGCCGAGCCAATTACTGTACTTTACGTTTTATTTATTTATTTATTTATTTATTTACAATCGTAACTACTTTTGAGTTTCTGCTTTTATAGCTGTACTACAACAAAACATTCAGCTCGTTTAGGAGATCGATGCTGTGACTTCTGATTTTCTAACTTTTATAATTTTAAAAATATTTCACTTTATTTACAAATGTTTTACCACAGAACTACATTCAGATCTCATCAAATTTATTTAAATCTGCATCAGCTGACTGGCTCCTTTTACTTTTTATGCTACTTCTAGCTTATATTTAGAAGTTCTCATCAGCCTCATCAGCTGCTTCTAGCTAGAAGTTGGATCATTGGCTAGCTTCAGCTACTTTTAGATGATACTTTTTTTTTTTCATTTAACCTTTATTCAGGTTAGTCTCATTGAGCCACGAGAACTCATTTTCAAGAGAGACCTGTTACGGAGCAGATGGTACACAGATCAACAGATCATACATGTAGTTAGAAGTTGGATCATAATTTAGCTTCGGCTACTTTTAGATTATAGTTAGAATTTAGATCATCCGCTAGCTTCATCTACTTCTAGCTTCTAGCTAGAAGTTGGATCATCGGCTAGCTTCGGCTACTTATAGCTTATAGCTAGAAGTCGGATCATCGGCTAGCTTCAGTTACTTCTAGTTTCCTGCTATAAGTTGGATCATCGGCTTGTTTTGTATCATTTCTGTCAGAGTTAGTGAAGTTCTGATTTCTGACAGTTTGTGTTTTCAGACAGTAACGTTTGCATGAAGATGGTGAAAGTTCAATCACATCTTCACATGACAGAAAACAGGAAGTAGATTAGGCCAGCAGCTTGAATCTGACCAATCACAGAGCTCCTAGGCCTTCCTCCAATAAACCATGTTATTTCAGTTGGTTGCGCTAATGTTTGTCTTCTTCTTTCTTCTCTTCCTTTCATCCTCCACCAGCTCAGTGGAGGCTGAGGAGCTCCTCTGGTGAGTATTTGTCCTCCCCTTTTCATCCTCCTCCTCGTCCTCCTCCTGTCTGTATTTCAGTGTGGAGTCCAGTTGCATAAAACATTCTGGTTTGATCTTTTCAGGTGTTTTCATGTTAAAACTGCAGAGTGGAAAATTAAAAGCCTTTCCATGAACTTATCAACTCGTGTGTCCTGAGACTCTCTGTGTCTCCTGTTTTCTGTTTAAATGCTTGTTCTGGTTCTGGTTCTGGTTCTGGTTCCTGACGATGAAATGATGCAAATGAATGTAGAACAATAAAAAGTCTTGAAGTGAGACAGTCAGAGGGAAGATGATCAGACAAGGGTTCCTCTTTGGGTTCTTTGGGTCTTCATGCAGTGGAGCTCCTGCAAACTGGAGCACTGTGCGTGCGTGCGTGCGTGCGTGCGTGTGTGTGCGTGTGTGTGTGTTTGTGTGCATGTGTGTGTGCGTGTTAAACTTCAGTTTGAGATGATTGTTGTGTCTCTGCAGCTCAGATGACTGTAATGTAAAGCTGGACAAACCGGTTCTGAGGAAGTTCCAGTAAGTATGCCTGCAGCCCCACTGCATGATGGGAGCTGCAGTGCTGCACGGTGTGGGTGTATGGTTCAACTCTCACATGGTTGTCAATCAGCTGCTTTTTGGGAAATCTTCATGGAAATGATTCTGTCACTGGCAGAAGTTCAAGTTTGGGTTTGATAGGAATCAATGCTACTATTTGTGTGTGCGTGTGTGCATGTGCGTGCGTGCATGTGCGTGCGTCTCCATATCTCTTCCACAGCTGATTCCGTGGGAACTGAGCATGAACTCCACCTAGTTCTGGCTCAGGCGCCTCATTCCAAAGACGTGCGTGGATTTCCTGCTGACACGTGGCGGATGCTCAAATAAATCCAGATGAATG
Organism: Simpsonichthys santanae; assembly: GCA_031762415.1. Taxonomy (NCBI): domain Eukaryota; kingdom Metazoa; phylum Chordata; class Actinopteri; order Cyprinodontiformes; family Rivulidae; genus Simpsonichthys; species Simpsonichthys santanae. The sequence continues at coordinate 3,179 of JARVLU010008453.1, forward strand.
AAACGTGCACACGCATGAATCCAAGCACAGTTCCTTATTAGATCCCAGTCAACATGGACTTGAGGGAATACCTGACTCCTCCCTGGACACGCCTCTATTTAAATATGTAAATAGCTTGAAATGAGCCGTGCACCTGAGGAACCTCCTCAGGATCAAAAAGGTGGAGGCTTGTGCAAACCTTCTGGAATGTTCTTGCTCCGTGCGTGTTTGTAGTCTGTTCCAGCCATGCTGTTCATCAGAATGAATGGGTGGTGTTGAAGCAGACCACCTCTCCACCGTGTTGGTCAGCTGCTTCTGTGCATCTCGTGTAATTTGTTCATCGATTGAATGAAAATGTTTCGTGTTAACAGAAACGTCTTCATCCTGTGATGGAGCTTTACAACAACGTGTGTGCAGCCCATAGCTCTGGTTACAGCAGGAAAACCAGCTGATGCTGTAATTCTTTACTGCTGGTCTCTTCAGCTGCATTGTGGGTAATTTGATGTACCTGGTTGATAGATGGACCGTTCCATCTACACAGCTGGCATGGCTCAGCTCAGGGTGGACTGGCTCAGCCCTGATTGGTCTGCCAGCTCCCTCTGGAATGACCCTGTTGCTATAGGAACCCCAGTGTGGTCAGCAGCTGTATGTGCACGGGCAGCGCACGACTCCTCGCTGTGTTGTGCTCCAAGACCGGCCGCAGCTCCAAGCACAGGTCCAGAAGGACTGAAGTTGAAGACTAAAACTCAGTCGTCGTCGTGGTCCAGAGAGTCCTCTCTGTCTCTGTGTGTTCACCATTTGTTGTTTCCTCTGATGAAACTAAAGCCGTTGTTGTTCAAGATGTTCCCTGCTCCACTTTGTGAAGCTTTTGGATCCACTCATCTACACGTGGTGTATGAATTGTTCAGCATGTGTCCAGTGGACGGCACAGTTGTTAGAGCTGCTGCCTCACAGCGAGAAGGTCGGCAGATCAAATCCCGGCCGCGGACCTTTCTGGGTGGAGTTTGCATGTTCTCTCTGTGCATGAGTGAGTTTTCTCCAGGTACTCCAGTTTCCTCCCACAGACTAAAAACATGCATGATAGTCTGATTGGTAACTTTAAATTGTCTCTAGTGAGAGAGTGAATGGTTGTCTCTGTGTCCCTGTGATGGACTTGGACCTGTCCAGAGTGTACCTCACTTCTCGCACAATGACTGGACATGGACACCATCAGTGACCCTAAAAGGAAGAAGCCAGTAAAGATGATGGTTGGATGGTCCACAGTGTAGTTCCTACCCACTTGAACATCTTGCACCAAAAACATCTAGGTTTACTTGCATTACTTGTTCAGTTCCACTCCAGAAAGACACTCATCTTTAAAACTACAAACATTCACTGTTCAAATCCCTCAATGACGGGAGACATGGGCGTACCACTCGTGATCTCTGTGAGAACAGATTTACAGCTGTTTGTTTTTGGCCCCGACGCTCCTGAAATGTCAGGAAGTGGTGAGTTCCTCCCTCATCAGTGAAAAGCAACCAAATGGACAGGACATTCTGTGTGTTGATGGTTCTGGACTTTAATCTGTCATTACAGATTGATGTGTGTCTGGTGGTGGGGCTGACACATTGTTGGATTTGATTCTGGGTGCAGTCTAATCCCTGGGTTTCATCTGGTTTGGTTTTGCATGTTTGTATGAATTGTTGTGTTTTTGCCTCTGTGCTGCTGTTTGTGTTGTTCCTCCTGCTCGGTTCTTCATCACACCTCAGCTTTGGATCCAAACCAACAGTGAGACTTATCCAAAGGTCCAAATGTTCTCTGGTTTATACAAACTTTTATTTTTGGAGTTGAAACCCTGAACAACTTGAAGGCCACCGAACAGGAGAAGAGTTACATCTTTAAAGAATAAATAAGAGTAAACAAACTTTAACTTACAGTAATTTAGTTCTTATTATTTCTCACTTTGTTTATTTCCATTTTCTTTTAGGTCTTCTGCTCTGAATCAATCATGTCTGAGCCATGGTTGAAACACATTTTAATTTTCAGATGTGCAGATCTAGAGAAAACAGCAGAACCATCAGAGGGTTGATGATGATCCTTCAACTTGTTTTAGGAGAACTGATCACTGAACTGACCAAATAATTGAAAGATCTGATCAAAAGATTGTTTCCCCATGTCTGAAAGTGTTCTTGTTGCTTCCATCTGAGTCTGAATACACGAGCATCTGGGTCTTGTTCAGGTCACATGGTCTCATCTGGGCCACTGGGCCCATGAGGATTACTTGGCATGATCTGGTCTCTCCTGGTCTCCCCTTCACAGAGACAACTTCCTGTGCATCCTGGCAGCTACTCAGCTGGAGAAGAAGAGGAAAAGTAAACGCCTGAGCCAGTCCTTGCTGTCCTCGTCTGATGATGTCATCACCCTGAGCCCTCTGCTACCAGTAAAACAGGATGATGGCGTTACACCTGAATGTACAGGTAATCTTCACACATGAAGACTTTAGACACTGAATGTTGTACCGCCTTGCTCACACACTCCTCAAAAGTGGCAAAAGTATGTGAACCTCTAGGATTAGCAGTTAATTTGAAGGTGAAATGTATGTGTATGTGGGGGGTATATTTATGCGTGTGTGCCACATCAAAATCCTAGATGGCTCGATAATTTGATGAAACAATGCTTTCTGGTTTTTATGTTGCTTAAAACGAAAGTTACATATGTGACTACGATTCTATGAATCCCGGATGACCGCCAGAGGGTGGTGCTGAAAGCACTGAATGTTCCCTTCGTGCATGCATTGTTCCGAGTAATAATAACAACGAGGCTATAGCCTATCATCATCCATGACTCTGCTCCTACAGAATCTTCTCGCAGAAAGCAAGGATTCTGCGTGACAGAGAAGCTCAGACGGTCATCCGGGATTCATAGAACCATTGTTACATATGTAACTTTCGTTCTATTTCATCCCTCCTGACCGCCAGAGGGCGGCGCTGAAAGCACTGAATGACTAATACCAATTATGTCACGAGGAATCCTGAGCACCTACCTCACTGAGGAGGCCCAGAGGACCCCCTGCAGAAACCCCCTGGTCCAGGGGATGAGGGGTGGCCACATTAACCCAGTAGAATCTGGTGAACATGCTTTGGGAAGACCATGATGCAGCAGCACATATTGCTTTCCTCGGAACCCCTCTCAGGGCAGCCCAGGAAGCGGACACGCTCCTGGCAGAATGTGCCTTCACACTGACCGGCAGGGGGTCGTGCCCCACGACGTAGGCATGGCAAATTACATCCATGATCCAGTGGGAGAGGCACTGTTTGGAAAGAGGAGAGCCTAACCTAGGCCTCTGTAAGTCACAGACAGCTGGTCTGAACCTCGCATAGCAGCAGTAGCTGTAACGTATGCCACCAGTGCTCTCACTGAGGCACAATAGTCCAGACCCCTCACCAGGTGTAGACTGAAAACGTGTCAGCCTCAACGGTTGGTTACAGTTAGAGTGAGATAACACCTTGGTACAAATGTAGTGTTTGGCCACAAGGTTACAAGGTTACAAGGAGAGAAGGCTGTCTTCATGCACTGAGTGAACACCCTCAGGGAAAGGGAGAGCCCAAATGAGACCTGAAGTTCAGAGCTAGCCATCCTAGCTCAGCCGAAGCATTATGCTGCTGGCGAGAATGATTGGGAGAGGGGTGCGCAAACGCACGCCTTCACAAATCAATACAAGGTCAGAGCTAGTGAGCCTAGCTCAGCCAGAGTGTTATGATGCCAGCGAGAATGATTGGGAGAGGGGGGCGCGAACGCACGCCTTCACAAATCAATACAAGGTCAGAGCTAGTAAGCCTAGCTCAGCCAGAGTGTTATGATGCCAGCGAGAATGATTGGGAGATGGGGGTGCGAACGCACGCCTTCACCAATCAATACAAGGTCAGAGCTAATAAGCTTAGCTCAGCTGAAGCGTCATGATGCTGGTGAGAATGGTTGGGAGAGTTGGGCGCGAACGCATGCTTTCACCAATAGAAAACAAGGTTAGCAAAAAGTGAATTGGGAGAGGGTATGTGAATGATAGCCTTCACCAATTGAAGTGAATTGGGCGAGGGCGCGCAAATGCTAGCCTTCATCAATGGAAGTGAATTGGGAGAGGGTGCGCGAATGCTAGCCTTCACCAATAGAAGTACATGTAAATTGGTAGAGGGTGCGCAAACGCTAGCCTTCACCAATAGAAGTGAATTGGGAGAGGGTGCACGAACGCTAGCCTTCACCAATAGAAGTGAATTGGGAGAGGGTGCGCGAACGCTAGCCTTCACTTATAGAAAACAAGGCCAAAACTCAGAGAGGCTATCACCGCTAGCTCAGCCAAACCATGCATGAGGTTGGCAAAAAGTGAATTGGGAGAGGGTGCGCAAACGCTAGCCTTCACCAATAGAAAACAAGGCCAAAACTCAGAGAGGTTAGCACCACTAGCTAAGCCCAACCGTTTATGAGGTAGGCAAAAAGTGAGTTGGGAGAGGGTGCGCGAACACTAGCCTTCACCAATAGAAAACAAGGTTTGTGAAAATTGAGTTGGGAGATGAATGCTAGCCTTCACCAATAGAAAACGAGGCCAAAACTTACAGTGGCTAGCACCGCTAGCTCAGCCCAACCGTTTGAGGTTGGCGAAAAGTGAGTTGGGACAGGGTGTGCAAACGCTAACCTTCACCAATAGAAAACAATTTGCGAAAAGTGAGTTGGGAGAGGGTGCGTGAATGCTAGCCTTCACCAATAGAAAACAAGACCAAAACTCAGAGAGGCTAGTACCGCTAGCTCAGCCCAACCGTTTTATGAGGTTGGCGAAAAGTGAGTTGGGAGAGGGTGCATGAACGCAAGGCCAAACAGAGGCTAGCACTGCTAGCCTAGGCCAACCGATATGAGGTTGGTAAAAAAGATTGAATAGGAGAGTGCGCAAATGCTTGCCCTCAGAATAGAAATGAGACCAGAACACAGCTGGCTACGTAATTGAACTTTAGAGCATAATGAAAACCGACCCTGTGGTTGGAAGCCTCCACATTGGACGGTGCCGCTAACAAAGGAAGATAGAAAGCTACTTGTGTGTTGAATCACACACACGGTAGTCGTCTGCACAAGTGGATGACGCCGCTAGCCAAGGCCAAATGGAAGAAAAGGCTGCTCCTGTGTTGAATCCCACACACACGGTAGTCGTCTGCGCAAGTGGACGGCGCTGCTAAGGCAAAATGGAAGTAAAGAGTATTCACGAGTTGAATCCCACACATGGTAGTTGTACCACAAGCGGATGGCGTCACTAACCAAGGCAAAAAAGGAAGTAAGGCAAAGGTAAAGTCTACTTACGTGTCCATCACATGGTAGTCACCTCACAATGCGGTCGGCACCGCAACCAAGGCAGACAGCGTAAGACTACTCGTGTTAAACCTCACACACATAGTAGTCGCCTCACAAAGTAGGCAATGCCACTAATCAAAGCAAACAAAAGTAAGGCTACTCACGTTTGAATTTCACACACATGGTAGTTGCCTCACAGAGCAGGCGAAGCCGCTATCCAAGGCAAACAGAAGTAGACTACCCGCGTGTAAATCTCAAATAGGCAGTAGTTGCCTACACAAGGCAGACAGCGCCGCAGTCAAGGCAAACAAAGGTAAGACTACCCGCGTGTTGAATCTCATACACATGGTAGTTGCCTAAAAGCAGGCGAAGCCACTAACAAAGGTAAACAAAGTAAGACCACCCACGTTTGGGTCTCACACACAAGGTAATTGCGTAAAAGTGGGAGAAACTGCTAACCAAGGCAAAGAGAAGTAAGACTACCCACGTGTTGAATCTCATACACCTGGTAGTTGCAGAAAAGTGGGCGAAGCCGCTAACCGTCAACAGAAGTAGACTACTCACGTGTCGGCCCACACGCGATAGCTGACTCCACAGTGGGCAGTCACCAGCCCAGGTAAATAAGGGAAAGACTACTCACCAGTTTGTTGATCACAAACATCGTAGTCAAACACTGTAAATTGGAAGAGAGGCAAAAGCTGTTGAGTCTCCAAAGAACAGGAGAAATACCTTAACAAAGGCTAAACCATTGCAGCCCCTCGGAGGGCAAAACATGCTTCTCTGGCCAGCGGGCTGTTGGGCCTCTGGCGATGGTGGAAAGATCCTAGGGGCTGTAGCCCTGGATAGAACCGCGCGCGAGAAGAAAAAAGGAAACAGAGTTGCGGATGACACTAGACTATATGGCCTCTGATTGGTCATCTGGCCACACACGTGCGTGTGACATCGTTATTATTATTCGGCAGCCTCAGTCACCTCCATCTCCCCATGTCTGTTTGTTTATGTTTCTCTCAGACAGGCTGTACTGAAATGCAGTTTTGTTGCGTTTCGGTGCAGTGACGCAGTGATTCTGATTCTGACCGTATTGGTATCAGTTCATCCCTTGTTGAAATGTTTTTTATCGTTGAAATCTTTTTTTTTTTTTTTTTTCTTTTTTTTTTTTCAGGTTCATCATCCAGCAGTTTGGACCCAAACCGACAGTCAGACTCCCATAATGACCCAGGTAAGATGCTCCATTACCAGCAATGCCCTGCTCAGTGTTACCTGTTCATTCTGTGTCCAGTTGCTTTTCACCACAATTTCTGAGGAGGAGGAGATGTTTGTTCAGTTTGATGTAATGCTGATCAGCGCTTCTACCAGAACACTCTTACTAAAGAGTTACTTTGTTCTTAAAGTTCAACACCCACCTTTATGGTCCCATGTGCTCTTAATGGGTAGACTATCATAGAATACAATTTTATTTTATTTATTTAATTTTTTTTATCGCTATTTGGGCCACATACGTGTTAAAAAAACTTTAAACAAACCAGTCAGAAATAAATGAACATGCGGTCGATGGTTACCAAAGGCTGATGATGTCATGCCGGGGATCTGATGCATGCAGGAGTGTACATTCACTGGCAGGAGTGTATATTCTGGATGGAGGCTTATGCTAGTGAGGAGATTTCAGTGAAAAAAAGTTTGTAATTTAGAAGAAATATATGATGACTTAAAGAGGAACATACCCCCAAATTAACTTTTTTAGCTGATAAACTCCCTAGAATGTGTGTAAAATGTTGTATAGCACTATGCCTGTGTTAATTTTCATGTTTTTGTGCGTATTTGTTAAAATCGGCAATACTTGGTCTAAAAACATGTTTACACTAATCCTATGGGTTGAACTGTGGTACTGCAGCTTAATTTACCTATTGGTCAACGACTGTTCACTCTGACGTGTCTTGTACACTCTGTCGTCACATCCTCTGCTGTGTGAGTATAAAAGTGGTTCAAGCAGAGCCACTCCCCTGCAGAGATCGGGAGTTGGATTAGCGATAGCAACATAGCAT
>JARVLU010008568.1:0-10490 GCA_031762415.1 Simpsonichthys santanae
GTGGAGGCAGGTGTGGGTGTTTCACCTTTTTCCACCCACATTTTTTTGATGTTGTTGGTACCGGGGCTTGAACCGGCGATCTTCTGATCACATGCCCACCGTCCCTAACCACTGTGCCACCACTCCCCAAGATTGGGCTTGTCCAGGATTTTACATTTTACATTTTGTATTCATTCACTTCACAAGAATTAAACCGTATCAAAGAAATGTTTGGCCTTCAGCCTTCAGGTGAAGTCCAGTTTAATGTTTAGATTTCAGGTGAAGTCCAGTTTAATGTTTAGATTTCAGGTGAAGTCCAGTTTAATGTTTAGATTTCAGGTGAAGTCCAAAAATGGTGTATTGTCTTCATTCATGCAACCTTTATTTGTACAGGTCAATCCCAAGATTAATCCCATTGAGCCTCGGGGATTCATTTACTAAAAGGATGCTTGTGTTGTGGGGGGTGGGTGGGAAATAAAAGAGAGGAATACATTACTCACATCAAAATATAACTGGTTACAATAAGACTCTGTTAAAATTTTGGCTGAAGTGAACCAGAAACACTTCTACACTTTAGGCTTATGAAGAAGCAAAAGGGAAGACCACAAAGAAGTGTTGAATATTTTATACATCAGTTAAAAATAAGTAATCTATTTAGAAAAGCCATGTTAAAAAGTAAAATTGCGTAATGTTTGAGAGACACAAGCTTACCATTTAATTATTTCAAGTTCCGTCTACACTCCAGTCCACTAGGTGGCGGTAGAGAAATTCTCAGATAGTTTGACAACCGTCTTTAAATCAAAGAAGAAGAGTGACCGGAAGTATTCCTTTGTTCTCGACATCGTTAAATTTCACAATGTCCGCATTTAAACGATGTTAACTGCTCAGTCCGTGCTTTTTCTTTAATCGCTCCGGCTCAGACCCGACTCGACATGAAACAGGAGTACCAGGATCTGGTCCTACAGGCGTGCGGAGCCTCTTCTCTGCGTGTCGGCTCCAGGATCCAGACTCTGTGGAGCGGCTACGGGGAGATAGTTCGGCTGCACCTGGAGGGCTGTGACCGGCCCTCGGTGGTCGTGAAACACGTCCGGTTTCCGCACGAGGCCGAGCACCCGGGCGGCTGGAACACGGACCGCTCCCACGCACGGAAGGTGAGGTCCTACCAGGTGGAGACCCACTGGTACCAGAACTACTCCACGAACCAGAGCTGCCGGGTCCCGTCCTGCCTGGCTGCCCGTTGCTATGGCGACGAGATGCTGATGGTGCTGGAGGATCTGGACGTGGCGGGTTATGATCAGAGGAGGTATGATCAGTGGAAACCAACGATCTCATTTAATCTTTTTTTAATTTTTATATACATATATGGATCTTACATTGTGTCTGAAATAAAGAAACAACAACTAAATCAGTAAAAGTCCGTGCGAAAAGCCTGTTGGAATAAAAAAAAATAAGTATTAAGCTTCGATTTAAAAGTGCCAGGTTCAGTAATCTGACGTGTTTCTCTGCACTCTGGACAGATTAAAAAAAAAAAAAAATTGTTCAGCTTTTTAATTTATAAGCATTTTATTTACAGTGGTGTTTAAAATTTGACACTGTGACTAACCCGTCATGGTATACCTGGAAAACCACAATCTGTCTCATGCTGGAAGTATTTTTTGGCTGATTTAAAGCAGCTACACTCACCATATGGTCTTATTGTTGACAATAAGAGACATAGTGTCTGTCCAGACAGCTCTGTCTTTGAGGCTCAGTGTGATTTATCTGTTTCTAGTTGTTTTTTTTTAATGATCCAAAATTCATAAATCAAGCCCTCTTTTCCATTTCTTGTAGACTGTAATAAATATTAGTGAGACATTATTATTTAGAAGAGATTTTTCATGTTGGATGTAAATGTTGTCATTTATAGGACCAGCGTGAGGGACAGGGAGATCAGGGCTTGTCTGAGCTGGCTTGCCCAATTCCATGCTCTCTTTCTGGGTGTGGAACCAGAAGGTCTGTGGCCAGTCGGCACCTACTGGCACCTGGAGACCCGGCCCGATGAGCTGGAGGCAATGGACGATGCCGAGCTGAAAGCTGCAGCCGCCGACATCGACAGGAAGCTCAGTGAGTGCCACTTCAAGACCATTGTTCACGGGGACGCCAAGTTGGCTAATTTCTGTTTTTCCCAGCGTGGGCATGACGTGGCAGCGGTGGACTTTCAGTATGTGGGTGGCGGGTGTGGGATGAAAGATGTTGTGTATTTTCTTGGAAGCTGCATGGACGAGAGGGAGTGTGAGAAACGGGTGCCGGGCCTGTTGGAGCACTATTTCACCGAACTGAAGCTGTTTGTTAAAAAAGACGTGGACGTTGACGCGCTGGAAAAAGAGTGGAGAGACATGTTTGTGTTCGCTTGGACAGATTTTCATCGTTTTCTGCTGGGATGGATGCCGGGACACTGGAAGGTCAACCGATACAGTAAACAGCTGACCAAGGAGGTTCTGCGCAAACTGAGACAGTAATGTGGAATAGAAGTGTTGTGGTGAACCTGAACATCTAAATACCCTCCAAAAAAAAAAAATTATAACTTTGAGCACTTTCCTCCTCTGTGTTGTCAGGCATGCTGTATCTCATTTGGGGTTGAATAAAGATTGTTGAAAATTATGCTTTTTAAAATAATTTATTGTTTACCTAAACAATTTAGATCTAAAGAACATGTTAATCTCTATTTGGTCTATTCCCGTATGTTCAAGATTTGTTTCCTCTTCTTTTTTTTTTTTTCCTCTCATTTTTATGGTACACAAAAACAGAAAACTGTGACACAGACGACCACTCTTCAATATAAAGTGAGTGAAATCATTCAATATTTCATGAACTAAAATTATGAAATTAATTAATCTACATTTTGAGTGTAAAAGAGAATAAATAATAAAATATTAAAGTACACATTTACACATACACAATTTTATTTGCTGCTGTGTGTTAACACACACATTGCTCCAGTCTATCACAATTTTAATAGACGTTGACAATCACTTTATAAATTACACCTGATTGAATAATGTAAAAAGATCTAAAGCTCTCGACCTTGACCTCTCTAAGCGGCTTCAAACATCTTCTAAGTTCATGACAAGCACCAATGCTGACATGTTCCTGTTTTTAGTATTTTACATCGCCTTACATTGTAGCTGTTTTAGTTTAGTTTTTTAATGCCATTTTCTTGCATTTATTTTTCCTGATTTATATGCTTTCTTTTATGATTGCCCAGTTGTCATCACTCTGTTAAAATCAGGTCTCTCCTGTAAATGAGTCCTCGAGACTCAATGAGACTCACCTGTACAAATAAAGGTGAATGAATAATATTACTGCAATATAGAACCAGTAAGGATCTGGGCTTCCAGCCACTGATTTCTAATTTTGACCTACCGGTAGTTTAAATTATTCTTACATAGGTATGTGTTGATGTTTTATCACCAAATGATCAGTTTTCTTCTAATGATGGAAAAAGTACCAATTTAAGTAAATGAAATAATGCGTAACAAGGGGTCGATTTTAAAACGTTTAAATACTTGCTAGCATCTACAGCACACTCCCAGCTCTCATGTCATTGTTATTTTACCTTTATTAACTTTTGGGTCCACACGTTTTGTGCATCGGTGAATATAGTGGCACACCGAGCGGGTGGAGTTCACACACCTGCAAAAACATAGCATAAACATAAATGGTTGTTTTTACATGTCAGTGTTGTTTTAATACCAAAAAATAATAATAATATTAAATTAGTAAAGATGCTCTGCTGAATACGATCAATTCTAAACTGTGCTAAATAGGTTATTTTATATAAACTCGTTACACATTTGTTGTTAGAGTTAAATGGAGGAGGAGGACTCGCTGTGGCGACGTTTGAAGAGGGAAAAGTCAAAAGAAGAAGAAGAAGAAGTTACACATTTGTTATTAACAGGCAATAATACAATAATAAACTGTGACTGTTAAGGTATCATCTTCCCCCGTTTACAAAAAAAAAGATCACATTCTCCGCTCGTCTGCACTTCTAGCCTGATCAAGCGCCGGCGCACCGTTAAGGAACAAACCCACCGGTCAGCTGTTGTGGCTGTCATGGTCACGTGACTTCCGCTCTCGGAGTAGCAGCAGCAGACGTCACAGCAGCGCAGCAGCCGAGTAGGGACGAAGAGACGACGCTCCGCCGCGGAGTCACCAGGTGTGTCGGTGAAACGTGACGGTGAAAATTAAAGATGTTGACCAGGTGAACGTGTTGTCGCTGCGGGAAACGTTTGATCTTCTCACGCGTCGCTACCAAACCACAGCGAAGCTAGCTTTAGCTAACAAGCTAACTGTTTCCTTCATGATCAGAAAATAAAAGTCACAATTCTTAGACTGACTCGCCCTTAACAGTCATTTATTCTTTTTTATTTTATTTATTCTTTTCTGGTTTTAGTGATATAATTAGTGATGTGGCCGAAGTGAACCGGTCTAGCCTGTTTGGGGGACGTTGTTTGTGAAGATGGCAGAGTCTGGACTGAACAAACATTTAGTTTCTGTTTGAGTCGTTTTCATGTGTCATTGTTAAGAAAATTATGTCTTCAAACTGGATATGCTCCTCAATAATGATTGTGTTTCATCTAAAACTTGTCCTGATATCTGCTCTTTTGATCAACACTGTATTAGGCTTTTTGATTTATTATTAGTTTACACGTTGACAAACAGTAAAAGTTACCCCACATCGTCTTAAAGTAGTTTATTCTAAAATGGATTGTTTTGTTTCAAAGTCGTACACAAAATAAATATTACACAACACATTTAATGTTAGTATTTTTAATAATAGAAATCAAATAGATAGGAATAACTTTAGCAGAAGATTTTGGTCAAGTTGTTTTAAACTGTTGTCACATCAACAAGGTGCTGTCAGTTTTTATTTTTATTTTATTTTTTGCATTAATTAAAGATCTTGATACAGCAAAAGTTAGATATGAAATCTCCCAAAGTATTTTGGAAGCACAACTGGCAACATAATCTAATGATCGTTAGTGCCCTGATGACCACGTGCTATTCGCAGAGGGCTGAGTGATACTAGTAAGAACAGCTTGTAAGAAGCTGATGGTCCTCCTTGATCATGTGAGCAGCTGGTTCTCGCTGTCAACAACAAACTGGTTGATCCACTGTGAGAAGGTGCTATTTATAGGACTGAGCTGAATACAGCTCCTCAGACTGAAGAAGTCCTTTGGATAAAAGACAAAATGTTTCAACACTTTTGTTTTACCTTTTTTTTTTTTTTTACTTAAATCCGTCCAGAGGACCTGACTTAACTTTATTAGATAAAATTAGTAAACTACTAAATAACTGTAAAACCCAAACTATTGCTCTTATTTTGTTGTTTGAAACGATTGATCACTTTTAATCTGCTGTGATTTACACACCTTGGTATTAAGCTGTTTCTTACTGGACCAGCAGCAAAACGTATAAATGTCTTAAAATAAAAACTCACTGGGGCTTCCCCCAAATTGAAAAACATTAGTACAAAACATTCCATCACTGGGTCACGTTGAGCTATTACAACATGCTAATTTAAGACTGGCAGCGTTGACGTGTTGAACTTTAAAATCTCATTCAGATCAGTATCTTGTTTTTATTTTCACGTTGGCATCAAAATTCATTCCAGCAGCTTCACGGCAAACTGGAGGAAACAGAATCCCAGTTTCAGTGAAGAAAGTCAGATACTTTACATGTTAAGGAGCAGGTAGTTACGTATGGGTAGTATCCAGATTACTCTTGTAATGACGTTTGTAGTAACCTGAAGCTCAACACAAACATCTGGACGTGTGTTCGTGGCCTGAGCAGATGTTACCAACAGGCCTCTGTGTCGTCGTCTTCCTTTGTGTTGATATTTGGTGCTGTTTGCTTCACAGCTGTTCAAAGACCAGCACATGGTGAACTCAGGAAGGATCCTTTAACACAATGACTTCACACAGGTAAGACGCGCTGCAGGTAAACAATTCTCCTCCTCCGCCCCTGGAACATCTTACAGAAAGACCTGAAGCACTCGACCTTGACCTCTGAGGGATTTTAAACATCTGCTAAGCTCCTGGCAAAACCCAGACGTGTTCCCGTTTTTAGTATTTTATATTGCTTTATAACGTAGCTGTTTTAAAATTTTTATATTATTTCTTCCATTAATTTTTCAATTTATATGCTTATTTATGATTGTCCAGTGTCTTTGTTGTCATTGCTCTTTGTTAAAAACACGTCTCTCCTTGTAAATGAGTGTTCGAGGCTCAGTGAGGCCAACTGTATAAATAAAGGTTGAAAAGATTTTAGTTTTAGTCACATTGTTTGTGCACGTTATAATTTGATTTGTGGCTTTTTGATGAAGAATTGCTTGAAGACTGTGTGTGTTTTAATACATCGGATAATTCATCCTTAACGTAACTCTGCAGGATGAAAACTTTCATTTCAGCTGGTTGTGTTAAAACCCAAGTGCGTGCACGTTGGTTGCAAATGTCAACTTGAACTGCACCGTATTTTCATCCAATCCAAGTTCTGGTAAAGTTTGTACTTTTGTTGTATGAGGTAATAAAACCAGCACGCAGATCGATATGTTGCTCAGTCCAGTACCACTGACTGGGTGACGGCTGTCACGTCCTGCAGGCTCAGAGTACGTGCACGTCAGTTAAATTTTGCACATCTGGTCTCAAGGTCCAATCAGACAAAGTCATAATTTACTAGATATACAACCACAAGTATCATGAAATGATTTATTTTTAAATATTGTGACCACGAGCTGTGGAGTACAGATGTAACAGTAAATTCAACACGCACACACACACACACAGACACACACACACACACACACACACGCACACACACACGGTGCAGCTGACCCCTGCAAACCCCTCACCCAGTCAAAGTTTTATCTGTGACAGTAAAACTAAAACAAAAGTAATTAATTTAGAGACGTGGTGTTTGTTGCTCGTGTGTGAACTGAAACAACAAACCAACAAAACGTCTTTGTGTTTGAGTTCTGTCTGTTTCTAATGTCAACTCTCCTTTTGTCTCCGGTACCTTCTCTGTGTTCAATCCTTCCCCCCTCCCACCGTCGGGTTGTTTCCCGGCCCGGGTGACCCGCAGTGGGATGAGGAGCACATGATGCATCTGGATCGAACTTGTCTTGGCCCCCCAGGCTCACTGATGCCTCAGAGTCCGTCCAGCTCCTCTGCTTCTGACTCCAGAGTGAGGAATCGTAACACTTTGTGTGTTTGTTGGTCCAGTGATGGATCAGCTGATTCTTCTGCTTCTGTATCATTTCCTGTCTGTCCAACTCCTTTAATAACTTCATTTAATAATTAATTACACTTTATGTTATCGTCACAGAGTCCAGATGGCAACGTCCCCCCCTCTCCTGCCACCACACCAAATCTGGACAGTCAGTCGGACTCTTCCTCCTCACCCCCCTCTGTCCCAGAAACTCATGATGGGTTGAGGTATCGAGGAGGCGTCCCCCCTCACAACTCCCAGAGCGCCTCCGGTGTCCCTCCGTGGTAAGCTGCTCGACCTTTAACCTTTACCTGAAGGCACAACCATACTGGCCAAAAACAACAAGTTTATTAAAATAGCATGCAAGCTACAAGAATACAATAAGTTTACAAACACCAAAAGATAATTTTGAACATGTTTTAAAGTAAAAATGAAACATGTTCAGAACCTGAGCAGCTGTCACACAACACAGAGCGTCCAGAGGTTCTCAGTGACCTCATGATGACTGAGTGGACCTGTGTTCTGTGTTCACACGTCTTCGACTGAGCGCAACGCTGTAAAAAAAAAAAAAAAAACTCGTTTCACGTTAATAAATGTCACATCAAAGGAAAATGCTGCATTTAAAGACCAGTCTCTTCTTTGTCTCGTGTAAACCTTGTTTGTTTCTTGTATTCTTTCCTTTCACAGCCCGGGTGCAGCTCAAGTCCCTCTGCAAGGCAACCTCCCTGCCGACGTGCCCCAGAACCCCCTGCACGTGCCCGTGCAGATGTTGTGGTGGCAGCAGATGTATGCACGGCAGTACTACCTGCAGTAGTAAGTGAAGGACGGTCGGGGGGCGTCAGAGACGTCGCCGGTTCTGTTGACGTGTTCAATCTCATGTGTGTGTTTGTAGTCAAGCTGCAGTGGCTGCCTCTCAGCCCCCCCACCCGTCTCCTCCCACCTCCGCCCCCTCCTCACCCCGCCCACCTGCTCCACCTGACGAAGATGTTCAACCTCCGCTCGGCGCCGACCCGGCCCAGAACCCTTTACAAGAGAACCAGCCGGCCAACCCGGTCCAGATGAACGCTCAGGGCGGGCCGGTTCTGAACGACGACGAACTGAACCACGACTGGCTGGACTGGCTGTACGCCGTGTCGCGGGCCGGCGTCCTGCTCAGCATCGTCTACTTCTACTCCTCCTTCAGCCGCTTCGCCGTGGTGGTGGCAGCCGTGCTGCTCGTTTACCTGTGCGTATAAACACACGCTCGTGCACACTCCTGCCCAGAAGTCGTGATGTGTGTGACTTTGTCAGGGAAGTGGTAAAAGTAGAGACGTTACACGTCGTGAGGTCAACGCAGTTTGTACAGATTTACCAGGTCTGAAGGTCAATAATAATTTAATAGTATTAATATTATTAATAGTTAACCATTCAGAACTTTTCCAGACCCACAGCACATCTTTAATATGATTCAGTTTCTTAGAGTTCCCTTGTTGCTCGTCAGACTCGGCTTGTTGACTGACAGGTCTGTTCTTTAGAACCTCGTCAGTCTTGGGTCTGGTTTGTGAGGACGACTCCACTCGGCTCGTTTAGGGTCAGGGCCGTGGCGCAGACGTCTTCACTGCATTCCTTCTTGAACACGGATCAGTCGTGTGTTTTAACAGCAGAACCTTTTCAACGTGAGCCTGTACGTGCGTGTTCTCGTTTTCAGGCACCAGGCTCGCTGGTTTCCCTTCAGACCGCAGCAGCAGAACCTCCGAGGAGCAGAACGGGCCGGCGCTGCTCAGAATGAAGCGCAGAGGCAGCAGGACATGCAGGAAATGGTGAGTTCAAGTCTACGGGTCGACTGACGTACATCTGACCCGTTTCTGTGAGGCGTTCAAGACAAATACATATTTTGTGTCTTGTTCTTTAAGAAAATCTGTTCAGGATGTTTGATCTGGTCGTGTCTTTGGTTTATCAACAGCTGCTTTAAATGAAACATCTGTGCAGAAACACTTTTGTTTCTCTGTAGAAAATATCAAACACAACACGGCTCACAAACGGAGTGTTTTGTGCAGTTCTGTGTTTGTTGCCTTCTTCTGACAGTTTCAGGTTAAAGCACGTCAATAGTTCATGAAATTACAAATGTAGTTTTATATTCTGCTGCTTCTGCACGACCTCGTTCTCAGCCTCAGTCGTTCTGCTGTTTCAGAGGATAATGACAACATCCACCACTTCAATTATGCTCAGGTTAAACACCTGGAAGGTAAAATGTTTCCCTCCTGTCCCAGGAACGCATGATGGACCAAGGGGTGGAGGATGACAACAGCAGTGAAGAAGGTGGTGGAGGTCCAGGAGACCAGGTCCAGGCTGCTGCTGCTCTCCAGGAGCCCAGCTTCCTCACCATGGCGTGGGCCTTCATCAGCACCTTCTTCACCTCGCTCATCCCTGAGGGACGGCCACACCCGGCCAACTAGAGCCTGCTCCGCCTCGTGCGGCTCGTCCTGCCAGCAGATCGAACAGTTTCCACCTTCACCTTGAAAAACGTCTTCATCTGTGCAGCTGCAGAGCGTCGATGTGGACGTGTGAGAGTAGACGAGCTGACATAAAAACAGAAACGCTGCGTAAGAGCTTCGACGATGAAGATTTACACTTTTCTTTGTCGTGTTTTCGTGGAGACGAGACGATGACAAGTGTCAAGGAGCGAAGCATCACAAGCTGCGATGACGTCATGCTCTTGAACCTTTTATCAAGGAAAGTGACTCAGAAAGAAAAATGTGTTTATTTCCCTCAAATGAAAAGGAGTTGTGTGTCTTTAACAAACTGCAACAAAATTCTCCTTCAGGACATTTTCATTGTCAGAAGTACGTGCACGTTGTGTATCGTCCACCTACACATGAAATATACGTCTTTAATTCTTGAAAATCTACTTTTGGAAGAAGATGATCCCTGCTGCACCAGGCTGGTTGACTTCTGTTTTATTCTGCTTTTCTATTGATGTCCTGAAGGTGGAAGCGTGCACACCGTGGCCATGCACGTACACAAACATGAATTTTCTGTGTATTAAAAAGGCCCATCATGGATAAATCAAATATAATAGTCCCTCGCTACTTCGCGATTCATTTTATTTTTTTAATGAAGGGGCAGATCTTTTTCTTCTTTCTGCACCTTTTCATTCAATGTTTTTTTTATTTATGAGGAATTTCTTTTGTTTCTTTTAAACGACTAATTAAATGAATACTGTATACAGTATATATTTATTTATATATATACATATATATATATATATATATACAGTATACATATAT
>JARVLU010008704.1:0-10473 GCA_031762415.1 Simpsonichthys santanae
GGATGGGTAGCTGCACAATCATATGTGAGCAGAGTGAACAGGAGAGGGCTCAACACACATCCTTGAGGAGAGCCAGTTCTGAGGGTTATGGTGGAGGAGGAGAAGTTGTGGATCCTCACTGACTGTGGTCCGTTTGTTAAGAAGTCTAGGACCCAGTTGCAAATGGAGGGGCCCAGTCCTAGTGTGAATAGTTTGTCCATCAGGGTTTGGGGGATCATGCTGTTTATGGCAGGTGTTTAGTCTAATATTACAGTAGTCCCTCGCTACTTCTCGGTTTGACTTTCGCGGACTCGCTCTTTTGTGGTTTTTCAAAGTAAGATTGGACATGACACACAATTGGCTGATTGATGCATGAGCTGCACAAGCAGTATGGTTTGCTTATTTAAAATAAATTATTTTAAATAAGTTATCACCTGTTGCACCTTTATGCAGCCCACAGGTGCAGGAAGAAGCTCCCTCCTGCAGCATGTCATGATCGCCGCTCTCTACCGCCTGCGGCTTTCTACCACGCTCACTTTTCCGCTGCAGTCACACTCATCACCAGTTTCACTCCCGTCCTCCCTCCTTCTGTGTAAACAAACAATGCAAATTTAATCGCCAATTTAAATATATACAGTATAAATGTATTATTGATAGTAGCGTTTGCCAACGCAGTGTTCAGATAAATATGACTGCGCATCTAAAATCAATTTGACATTAGTGGACAATGAGGGTCAAAGTCAGGCTGCAGAGTTGATTTACTCAGTTTGACTAGTTATTTATACTGCAGACACAAAATTTATCAATAAATATCATATCGTATGTGAGTTTCCATGAAGCACAGTTTGCTGCAGAGAGAAAGCGTGGCAGAGCTGGAGAGTCCCACTAAATTATTTATGGTTGATGATGTGACCATGTGTGGTCTGGTGGGGAAAACATAAACCCATAGATTTATCCTTAAGGGACAAAAATACTATTTGCTGTGTGTTTTTAAGGAAAAACATGGATCTCCATAATGCTACAACACAACACTTGTAAATTATTTCCAATACAAATATACAGTATCAATTTGAACACACCTTTTTCTTTGTTTTTGTCTGTCTGCTCCAAAAACAGGCAGGAAGTGTATTTGTCCAAAGAGCAACAAGCCAAGGTGGGTTAATTTTTAGTAACATTAAAAAAAAATGTCATTTTAACATTAGATCACAGTTGTTTGTCCCCTTTTCAATTAACTGTAAGTTTTCTAAACATCATTTATGATTTTGTAACTATTTAAAATGTGCAGCTTCTGCTTATGACCAAATCTTTTCGTTTTCCTCAGATCCAGAGGTTCCGATGTTCAACCAGGTGTCCTGAGGGGTAAATATGGAGCTTTCTTTTTACATCTTTTACCTGGAAATATTAACAGACGATGATCTAGTGGCCGGTTATTAAACAGTACACCTAACCTCTTTTTTGCAGCTTAACGAACATGGAACACCTGGCAAGTATCTGGTGAAAGTGCGTGCTTTAAATAAGACGCTGAAGAAGACGAGCCAAACTCACTGCTGCACCTTTTTTTTAACAGTTTCTCCCAGTGTTCCCATTAGATGGCAGCAAACGCCGCCACGGCAGCAGGGGACGAGCTTTGCTTTCTTCAAACCCATCACGTCTCTGTTCTTTTTCTTCTTTATGTGTTTTTACCAGTCACTAGATGAACTTTATACAGCAGCAGCAGTGCGACGGCTGTTTGAGTTTTTGTCTTTTGAAAAAAAAAGATTTGAAATAATAAATCCGATTTTAGAAAACCCCTATTTGCCAGATCTTATTTTTTTCCTTGTCAAATGATCCGAGCTTATTTAACGACAGTTGTGAATCAGCAGCCGGTGTTGTGCTGCGCTCGTGTTTCTGCTGACTCTGCGGACGGTTCACTTACACATGCAGTAGTAACAGCCAGCGGGGAGCATGGGCTCGCCGACGTGCTGCATTATGCAGCTTCATCACGGAGGCTCTGCTGGAACGCCACTGTGGACGGCTCTGTTTTATGTGCTGTTAAATGAGATGTTTTAGTCGTAGTGAAAAGGTTCAAGCAGCATATGAGTGCCGCTCTCTCCCTGATCAGGCTGACTGCACTGCAACAAAGATCATTAGATGGATACTGGCACGTTTTCAATATGAGACTCGTGCTTCCTGCTGTAAAATGGCCCTCGGGATTAGAAAAGGGTGGGATTTTGTTGTGAAAACTGGAAAAAATGTTTGTTTTTCAGTTTACAATTACAAAAGAGTGTAATTGTCTCAAAAATGTGAAACACTGGCCATTCGTTGTGTCCATTTTAGAATGAGATCAAATGGATTTTCTTTGCTTATCAACTTTGAAGCAGCCTGTTTGGTCCATCAGGGCTGGGATTGCACCAGTGACTGAACAAAAGCTGTATTGTTTGCTTGTGGCCAGCAGAGGGACCTGGTGAGCTCCCTCTGAAGGCTCACTAAGCACTTCTTCCTGCTGCACTGTCCACTTTCTTCATCCTCAGCCAGACTTCAACTGCAGCTCAGCAACTTGCTAGACTTCCAGCAGACAGAAGTCCTCGGCATCTCCGCAGTGCAGCCATGGCCTCATCAGGTTTGCATCTTTAATTTTAAATAGAGCTTTCTGTACATAGAGCATGGTTACATATACAGTATTTAAAATAAATTTCTATATGTAATCATTTTTTTTGCAATGAAGTTCAATTTGGGCAGATTAAATAGTGTTATTTTCTAATATTTATGTGAGTAATCTACTTTTCTGCTATTTTTGTACGGTGATGGAAGCAAGTTAAAGTGCATGGGTACAGATCAGTGTCAGAA
The DNA here is from genome assembly GCA_031762415.1 of Simpsonichthys santanae. Classification (NCBI taxonomy): domain Eukaryota; kingdom Metazoa; phylum Chordata; class Actinopteri; order Cyprinodontiformes; family Rivulidae; genus Simpsonichthys; species Simpsonichthys santanae. Next base: position 2,806 of record JARVLU010008704.1, read on the forward strand.
GGGAGATCCATAAGTAATCTGCCAAATAAAAACAGAAATATTAATATTTCTCTGAAAATGAAACTGTCTTGTTTGTTTAGTTTTGGACGAGTGAAATCAGTGAAGCTCATCTGTTAGAATCTGAGCTGCATTATCGACGCCCAGGGAGCCCAATAAGCTGGCACAGTCTGTACCCTGCAGTGCAACTGTTAGTAAAATAAGTTCAGTGCAGAGTAGAAATCTCAGGTTGCACTAAAAAAATGGCCCAAATGCACATATTTTCAATTACTTCACTCACTTTTTCTATCTAAACCCCATCACTTTGTTCTTTGTGCTGCTGGCTTGAACCCAATTTTTTATTTTTTCTCCTGCTGAGCAAAAAAAGTGCTGCACTGAGCACCTACAAAAAAAAAAAAAAAAAACCTCCCCTAAAGAGTTTTATTCAACCCTGGGGATCTACCTCAAGCTCCTTACTGTCTATCTTGAATTGAGCTCTTTTTGTATCTTTGCAGAGTCATTTCCAGACCAAAGTGACTTTAATTACGGTAAGAATTTCAACATTTTCATTTTCTTTATCTTTTAAGTTCAATAAATCCTCTCCAACATATTGACATATGTGTTTTCGTCTGCCGTGTCCGAAAACTTCCAGTGGGGTTTGTTTGTTCAAGTCACATGCGTTTTTGTCTCCTAGATTATGAGACGTTGCGGACCACGGGGGTCGTCCTCGCCGTCGTCATGTTTGTCTCGGGCATTTTGATAGCCCTGAGTAAGTTTAGATTATTTTTCACATCACAGTGGTGTTTAGACTTCAGATAACCTCTAACTTATCTGTTATTCCCCAAACAGGTAAAAAATTCACAAAATGTGTAAAATCCTCATCCAAGTAAGAGCTGTGCAAGAATTGGCGGCTGATCCGCCCATGCATGTTGTATGCGGATGAACTGATTACGTAATCAATCTGGGGAGTATTAAAAAAAAATCAAATTATTTCATATAAATTGCAAAAAATAACTTTAACTGTCCAGTGTTTCCCCTTTGCCTGCCCTGGATGCCACTTCTCTAACAGCCCCGTTCCATTCACAAAACCTAAACTCCCATTGCATAGATGGGTCTGTGCACACTGCACTGTCCCCCCCACACTTATCTCGGTGCTTGGTCTTGAGGCTTTCCTTTGTAAACGTATGCATTTAAACCTAACCTGTATGTGTTGGTCGTGAATGAGCAGGATGTTTTCTCTGACGGTTGCATGCTGCTTGAAGGGCAAAATGAGCAGAAAGAGGAGAGACGCTGTTAAGTTTCTTGTTTTTGCAGTGCTGCTTAAAAAGGTGTGCACACGCTTTAACTTTCTGGACTAATGCATAAACATGAGCTAAGGAAGTCATCAGATTTGCAAACAATAAATGGGTTAAAAAAGGAGACTTTTTAGGCAAATGAGACAAAAATGTAATTGCCTTTGAGTTCATCAGGATGACAAAAGATCACAAAATTGTCTCTAAAGACTTGGAAGTTTGCAAAGCCTAAAACAGTTTTATGTATGGAATGGTTAATTGTATTACTGTGCCAGTAATGATTAACCAACAAAGATCCCATCAGAAACAGCACATCAGAGACTCTGACGTCAATGATGGAAGCAGTGTCACTTAAGACCAAAGTGTAGTTTTGTTTGTTTAAATGAGAAGTGTTTAAGGAAGGAAAACTCTCAAATTCAGCATAAAACAAAACTCCCTTCAGTTAAACATGATGATCAAAGTCCAAAGTTTAAGCATATTTTACATTATTTGGAAATACCATCATTGATAGGACCAACAAATGGGACTTGTAACAGAAAGATCAGAAAAAGATGGCCTAATGTACTTTTGAAATTAATCTGAATAGAAAGTGTATCGTGTCATAAGAACAAGAAAAATTAAAATGCAAATAAATTTGAAATTGCTAAACACAGAAGTTAGTCTTTGTGAGCTGTTAAAAATAATTAGGTTATTTTACTGAAAGCTAAAAAAAATAGTATTTGGACTTAAATGGATAGTTCACATCTGTGAAAGTGTGTTTCTGTGAAACAGTTATAAACAGTTAACATCTTACCTGTTGTAGGTAACTCTTTGAACAACCTACATTGGGAGAAATAGTCTAATTCTGCATGGACTGTACTTATATAGCACCTTTCTATCTTATCAAGATACTCAAAGCGCTTTACAACACAGTATATGTCTTCATTTACCCATTCGTACAACACTCTACTAGATCTATACAAAGAGTAATCAGTGTTTTATGACATGCATACACTGACGGGACACATCAGAGACAATGAGAGGTTCAATGTCTTGCCCAGGGACACTTCAGCATGTGACTGCTAGTGGAATTGAACCCCCAACTCTTGCATTAGAGGACAACTTCTCTAACCACTCAGCCACAGCTGCCCCATAATTCAGACAGAACTGACGAGTTAATAACTAACACAGTGTATAAATTCGGTAGAAGTGTAAAGGAACCTAAACAAATTCAAGCCTTATCCACACAGAAACATATTTTTTTCTAAAACAATCTTTTTATTTATTGTCTCTAAAATCATCTCTGTAAACATGACGTCGTTAGACAAGTTGTAATTCACATGAAAACACGAAATTTTTTGGTGCCATCCACACAAGAACAAGCCCAAAAACTCTTTCCAAAGTCTTGAAAGATCACCCCTCATGTTTTTGTGTAGACAGCCAAAATGCAATATTTTGAAAACAATGATGTCATAGCCTCAGATTGTTTCAAGATTTTGTCCACTCTGCAACCCGTTTTCAAAAGATACTGTTTTGAGGCTCCTAAATTACCGTTTCAGTGTGGACGCAACACTGAAACAATAAAATAATAATAATAATAATGTGTGTACCGGTATTCAAAAAACCTCCATGTGTTTGGCCCCTCATTGACATGATGAAGCCCCACCAACATGTCAGAGGTAAACCTTCTGGAACCTTTGAGTGGAAGTTGTTCCGTGTTTATTGGACTCTATTAACTGCAGTTATTACTTTTAAAACAAGTCATAGCACATAATGAAAACAATGATTCCCACCATTTTCTTACTCAAATTAATGTTTTGTAAAAATGAATATTTATTTATTCATGTTAGTCGATCTACTTTTAAAGAAATGGGTGCAAGTCTGATGATAATGATCATGTTTATGTGATAGATTAATAAATAAAAAATAACCTAAATGTGGACAGGGTTTTAAGCAGCACTCATCAGAACCCTGTGGCTCCAACTAGATTTCACTTTTGCATTCTTGATAATAAAAACATTTGATCAACTTTAAGTTGGTGCCACAGTTTTCAAACTGTACTTGCATATACAGTATTTTACTGTAACGTTGGTCAGTTATTAAAATAACATGGAATTGTGGGATATCACTTCACAATCATGGCCCCTTTATAAATGATTTATTACGGCTTTATAAATAGGTTGTTCATGAGTTTGTAGTCTCTTTACAAAGCATTAACAATCATTTATAAAACACAGTTCATACACTGAAGAAGTGTCACTACTTGGCAAGATCCAGTGCTGTACTTTGACTTATTTATTTATTTTTTTTACTAAATAACTTTATGGCAAAACAAACATTTGTTAATTAAATTATATAGAAAATATTAAAAATACAGCACTTGATCTTAACAAATAGTGAACCTGCAACAATGTATAAACATTGTTTTATAACTATTTTATAAACAATAATTAATGCCAACTCATTTATAAAACATTAATAAATCCTTTATTAAGGGACATTCATTGTGAAGTAGCACCTAACTATGTATTAATATCTCTTTTCTCTCTCAAAGAAATTCTAGTTCTTCTGGCACCCAAATTCCAAAGACAGAAGGTAAGTCCATTTGTCTAAACAGAACCACTTGTCTCCTAATCAATAGTTATAACTGTCTCGTGTGTTCCTTCTCTTTTCCAGTTCCTCCTCCAGCGGTATAGAAAATGTCACAAATGTCTGAAGAAGGAGAAAGACGTCATCGCAGGATCAACATGTGCAAACGTCACGTCAGCTGCTTTGTGGAAACACCTTTTCTGTTATTTTACTGTAGTTCTGATAGTTGGATGATTATTACAATGGGTTCTTCCCAGCACTTCTCAATCTCTAAATCTTTCATGTTAATTAATTAATATTTTGCCAAGATTGTGTTCATTTAAAATATTCCCATCAGCGTAACGTAATAAACACGCACCTAATGAAACAAATAAAACAAGCTTGGTTTGTTTTACAGGTTGTATTTTACTTCAGTGAAACAATAAAATGAACAGCATGATTACAAACAGCATGTAAAATTGTCCAGTTTGAGTTAATATAACGTTCTGTTATTGAAATGTAACATTGCCGTCGGTTGGACTTCTCTTCCATTTCTCAACTGTCCATGGGCTCTAAAAGAATAGCTTAGCATTACAATAAATAAAATGAAACGTATAGTAATATACTATGGAGATGAGTCAAAAGCAACATTCTGTAATGCCTTGGGTGTTAAAATGGCTTCCTTGAAACAAAAAAGCTGCATTAAGAAATTTCAAGTTGAAGCAAAAGTTAAAAATCCTAAAATTGTAATGCCTACAAAATTAGACTACTTTCACATAAAGTATTCATATATTCATAGGCTTGAGATTAAATTAAAAGATGTATTTAAACAACTTATTCGCAAGACTAATCTCATTTTTTGTGCTGAAGACTTTGTGACACAAAAGTGACAGACACTTGGTGTATGATTAAGTACCAGTGTGTAAAAGTAGGAAAAATGGAGGCTTGAAGAGTAAATCCTTGGCTGTCAGTAAAGTTGTGCTACACAGACAGTTCTGGTGGTTTCCACCCTGCTCATATCTTGTCTCACTCAGAGTAAACGGGACTGTTCAAAGGCTGCAACATGAAAAACAATCAGATGGAGCAGGGCTATTGTACTTTTACTTATGACTCAGAGGTAAAATGTACTGTGAGTCAGCTCGTTTGTCATAGCACTAATGTCTCCAAAATAAAAAAAAATAACATTTTCTGTCATGAAAATAAAAGCAGTTTTACACAGTAAAGTTTCTGTTTTCCTCAGAAAGAAAATTGAACCTAACGTCACACACATATGATACATACAGAAGAACTTCCATTCCTGCTTTGAAGACACAAGAAGTCGTAACAAACGCCGATCAAACTCAAAACTCAGAGTATCACTATGAGATCCTTTGAGGGGCAGAGACAGACGAGTTTCAGGGACATGGTCCTGGAGCATATTCAAACAATTTCATAGAAATCAACTTTAAACTGGGAGATGAGCCTAAATGGAAAATTATTAGCTCAGTTCTGATATTTAGATGTGAAGTTCTGTGGAGGGGTTGTAAACAACTAATATCTTACCTGTTGTAGATGGCTCTTTAGTTTAGTTTTGACTTGAGCTAATGGCTAGTTCGAGTGGGATTGAGACCAAAATGAATTGCTGCTGTTTTAAAACAACTCTGATCTGTAAATTTTAAATCTTTCATGTGGACAGTTTTTTTTTTTATAATTGGCTACATTGCCGTCAATTTTGTATTTTACGGTTAGCATGAAACGAAGTGGGAATAGGATTAGCTAGCTGTAGCATGTCTGGAATAGAAGAATATTCTGTTGGGATCAGTGTAATGCTAAACAAAATGCAATACAAAAAATATACAACTAAATTTATATTTAAAAAATATACTTTTTTTGATTGGACGTCTTAATATGGCAGCATTTCATGCTTGTCATGGCCACAGTCAGACTAGCTGTTAGCTTCTATTCTGCTAGTAATCACATATTTCAGTGTAAATAACTGCATAATATAAAACTGACTTTAAGCATTAGTATAAAATGCTTTGACTTTTTTAAGATTTAAGATGACAAAAAAAAAAACGTTAGCTCATCATTCCAGTAAGAATTATTAATTTATCCAAACTAAAGTTGTTAAAAGAGCATGGTAAGACAATACTTGTTCATGCCATCTCCACAGAATCCTAAACATTTTGTCAAAGATAAAATTCTCAAATTAGGTTATGTTCCACAAATTCAAACAAAAGTTTGAATTAAAGCAGAATATTGTATATATAATCATCTTTGGGTCAAAATGACCCGAGGCCTCAGTTTGACCCAAGGACAGCAGGAGGGTTAAGGTCACGGAAGGCTTCGCTTCCCAAAAATAATCAACAGAGTGTTAAAAAAAACAAATATAGTACCAGTTTTACAGACACTATAGTAAGAAATACTTAAAGTTTGCAGCATAATTTATCAGACATAAACTACATCCAAGCTGATCTAGTTTGTTTATGAGCATATTTAGGCCCAAGACTCCCAGAATTTTATAAAAAATAAACATATTTCCTCTTCTTAACAGAGGAACCACCTTTAAAACTCATTCCCCACAAATGGGGATTACAAGAGGTCTGAAGTCATTCCTGGTCCTGCAAGGACACGATACGTCGACGTGAAGAAGCGCTTCGTTTCTTCAGCATAAGCTTGAGCTGGACATGAGAAATTAGATGTGTGGTATTTAGACGTTTGATCCACGGTGAGACGGCGTCAGGGTGTGAGGTGAAGCGTACCTGCTCTCCCTGGTGGCCGCTCTGCAGCAGGTGAGCCGGCTGGTCGTTCTCCAGGTTGCGGATGCTGGGATCGGCTCCTCTGCTCAGGAGCAACTGCAGGATCTCCTCCTGATACGGGTTGCCGTGGAGACCAGCCGCCATGTGCAGCGCTGTGTGCCCATGAGCCTGTCACAAAAAGCATCCATGCAATGTGACTCGGGCTGTTTAGTGAGTAATTCTTACTGTACAGTGATACAACTGAGTGTTTTAATTTAATCCATTTACACCTTTTTGTTCTGTGTTCCTATGTTTTAAATGCTTTTTATTAATTCTTCAGTGTTATTAGCGTGTGGAAATTTTATTTTTTTCATTAATTTTTCTCCCACTGATGTTATTGTTAAGCATTTTGATGACAGTTTCTGTTTTAAATGTGCTCTATAAATAAAGTTGACTTGACTAGAAGAGGCGTTTCAGTGCAGGACTCACCTTCATGTTGACAAAGTCTTTCACGTTGTGCAGGGGAATCCGCAGCAGGTAGCGTGCCAGGTCAATGTTCCCTTCCTTCACAGCCAAATGCAGCAGTGTTTTGTTACTTTTGATTTCCTGGAATTTGAAGAATAGGAATAATAATGAAACCACCAATCAAACGATGGCATTTAAACGTTAAAGGAGACTGAAAATGAAAGACACGGTGACAGAACTTTGATTAAACGAAACTTCCCCACAACACTGAAAGTTCACAGTTCAACATGTTGGTCGTGAGCGGGTACCTGGCTGAGGAGGGACGCTCCTGCACCGAGCAGCATCTGAACGCACGAGAGCTTCTCGTTAGCTTTGGTCTGAAGGTGAACATCTGCCAGTCCCGTGGCCGACAAAGCTTTCATGGTGACACAGTGGGAAACGGCTGCACAGTGAAGAGGAGTCATACCTGAAGAGGAGGAGGAAGGTATGAATCACATTTAAATGAGGAAGGGCAGCAAAAGTTTCAAACACCCCTAATGTTTTGTAGTTTGCTTCCAAGAAGCCAGAGTTCCCTGTAATTTTTTTAAATGGTCTTACTTTTTTTTTTTCATTCATTCAACCTTTATTTAGGCAGGTTAATCTCATTGAGCCTCGAGGACTCATTTACAAGA
>JARVLU010008735.1:0-10472 GCA_031762415.1 Simpsonichthys santanae
TCTCCATCCACTCCATCCTGCCTGGACTCTCTTCTTCACCTCTTTACCACACTCCACATTTTCCTGGACAGTGGACCCTAAGTCCTTGAAGTCAGTGGCGGTTTCTGATATGAGCGATATAGACAGCTACACAGGGCAGCATCTCGTCAATGGTGGCAATTTAAACACATACTTTCATGTAGTCTGCCAGATTGGTTTCATGTCTCTTACTTGCAGGGAGTGGACGCCCTTTGCCAGGTTCAGGGCTTCTAGCTTCTGCAGAGGTCTGACACACAGGTTGTGAAAGAAGGTATATGTGTGTCTGTGTGGGGGTGGGGTGGGTTTTCTCATCTCCCTTGCTGGGTCAGGGATGCATTTAATACTGTTGATATGATGCAACCTGTCAAGCTCGTCAGCAACTGACCAACTGGCGATTACAATTTTCCCCGAAGTGAAACGCCCATTGCCTGCAGGAGCTGCCCCAACTTTACCTCCAACAACAGTGTCAGGGTTTTGCTTTACGGACACTTTGTGATCAGAGGGATTTCATGAAGAATCATTGTAAAAAAAATGGTTAACCATTGTCAGTGGGGAACATGTAATTCAGATATATTACCCTGAGAGTTTAGAGGGTGGAATACAGTTTATTTGTTTTTCAAAACCTAAACGAAGTTTGGAAAAATGTAAAATATGATAAAGGCCAGCAGCCGACCATATGAGCAGCTAAACACAACAGTAATAAACAGGAAGTAGCACATGTTCATCTGTACGAAGGTAACTGCAGGTGAATCCTCCATTTTGTGTCATAATTACATTGTATGCTTAACGGTTAAATGAGGTGGTGTAGTCTACACAATACGATAGAAAAGTTTAAGAATTTCAGTAAACCCATTTAAAAGGGCCCAATGATACATGACATATCATTAGGCATGTGTCATTGACATGTTAAACGGCAGTTAAATGCTTCTGTAACTATCTGTATGCAGCGCTTGTTTATTACATTCGCTTATCCAACTAGTATAATTGTATACTGTACAGGTAAGTAATAATTCTGTACTTACTACTTAATACTTGGACACATGTTTTGCTTTGATACGGTTTTATAAACTCTATAACATGTTTTTAATACAAAGTCAACTGTTGTAAATTTTTTCTTGTTCATTTATTAAAATATAAGCAGAGAAATTTGAAAATGTTCAATATGCTTAAAAATAAAATAAATTGACAATCACCTTGAACTAACCAGTGTACTTTGGTTTCTAAGCACAGTATACCCACTACAAAAATGTAGACTACACCAATGGTTAAATAAAAGGTGAATGCTTAAAGCTAGTTGTGCTTTGTTTGGTGTGCTGTTCGCCCAGGGCACCAAACAGGATAGGACCGCCCCTGCTTGAAGTCCTTCACCTTTGTGACCTCTGCTCCTTGTAGCCTCACTGCTCCACCTCCTCCCTCTCATTCACACACATGGACTCTGTCTTACTACAGATTTTTGGTCAAGTGTAATGAATGTTTTTATGTTCTAGCTGAGAACACCTTTCCCTGCTTTGAGAACGTGCTGTCTTACCAAAACAATGTCTTCTCTCTACCTGGAAGCCGACTCACCAACTCATGGTGCCTCCTTGGTGTTGTCACCATGAGAACATGCCCCAAACATTCTATTATCTCTACCTGGAGGCCAACTTGCCGACGGCCATGAATCATGTCTTTGCAGCTGACGTCTACAGGGCGAGGGAACATCCACTGAACTCTGCTGTATAAAAGTCTGCAGATGACAATGTTCTCATGCATATGCAGTTATGTATGTTTACGTATGTAATCTGATCTGAAATCAACCCTTGCATTAAAATGCTGGATAAAGTGAGTAAACGTTGGACGAGAGAGGATCTGAACAGTTTAATAATGAAAACAAAAGTATGCAAGTAACATACAGAACGTACATTCAGACAATGTACCAAAGAGTTCCCGGCGTCCAAGAGTCACATCTTCATTAGTAGCAGCTATGCTGCAAGCAAGTTACGTTAGACATTAAAACATATGTGAAATATTTAGTTTTTATAAGTGGGTAGTATTTTAAAATATAAAGAATTTGACCAACATCCTTCACAAAAAAAAAAAAAAAAAAATCACCTGGAGTGCATGAAATGAGTGTGCAAGTGTCTTTGTGCTATGCACTGCAAGGACCCGTCAGATGCCAAGCTGTTCTGAGGAATCACTTCTTATCCTCTCTGCACAAGTTGGGAACCATAACTCTGGTTTACAGAAAGCACAGCAGGAGATTATAGTCTGATGTTTAAACACCTGGAGTGGCTCCTTCCTCAGTCTGAGGTGATCTTTGCTCAGCAGGTGGAGAAGATGTCTTCAACCGCAGGTTTTGTTTGATCCAAGCCTCTTCGTGCCAAGTGTCCTTGGGGAAGACGCTTCCATCCTTCTCAAGATGTATTTGTTGGATAGAAAAAAAGCTATGTATAAACCAAGCACAGTTTTTTTTTTGTTTTGTTTTTGTTAAAAGGAGCTCTCTTTGATTCTGCTTGTGAATGAGAATTGTAGACTTTTATAGAAGTAACGTACATGAAACGGTTGGCTGGCCTTCTTGTGTTTCTAGGACACAAAAAGTTTGAAAACTGTATGTTTTGTTGAAAAAAATGACCAAATCAAACTGCTTGAATCAACTTTTTCCTCCAAATCCAAACTTGGAGCTTCTGGAAACTTTCTGAAGTGAAACTGTAAAAACATGTGATTTGCCTTCTGATTAGATTTTAATAGCTGCCAAACAAGAAGGTGATGTAAAACCTATTCAAGAAATCTTTGTCTTTGTTCTTTTCTTTTCTACAACACAAACAACTAAACCACCAGAAACTACTGAATGACTGTGCATGCATAGCAAGACATGTTTATTATGTGAGCAGAAAAAAAAGCAAGGTAGATTTGATTTTAACTGCTTGGGCTGATCAAAACCACCCCTACTCTCACCATCACTTTCTAACAGAATGACAGTGACAAATGAACCATCTTCATGTGCCCATCAAGTAAATATTGTTAAAATGTTATTACAGTAAATCAGTTATGTCTGTTCCAATAAAAAATGCTACAAATTAGTTCAAGAAAAGCTGGCAAAGGATGAAATCACCTAGTAATTTACATTCTTAATGGATGCGTCAAGCCGTGAACCACAGTGAGCTATTTTTGTCCTCATGTCCGAGTGCACTCCTCTGCACCTCGGCAGCTGAGCACATCCAGATAGATTGGTGCCAACGCTCAACCGTTGAATGTTCTGCGTCAGCAATATGAACATGGGCCAGAAATCTTTGCTCCTTGACACCGTTATAGGTCAGCAGCTTGGTCACAACTCCACCACTCTTTGCACCCCTTTCCCTTTCATGGCTGCAACCTGACCCTCCTTTCTATTTATTACATCTCATGAAAACAACAGAAAAACTAACTTTGCTTTACATTGTGTTATGTATCTTTGTATAAAATAATGTTACATATTTAGTATTTTCTCATACAATAGCCCCTTGCTACAGGATAAACTTCCTCCTGCAGCTGATCAGCTGATCTGCTGCAGTGGAGAAGTGGGTGTGGCCAAGAGTGCTTGCAGGTGGCCGAGAGCAGCAGTTTCCTTATTGTGAGGCTTCAGGGGACAGATCCCAAATGAGGGACTACTGTATTTAACAACTGTGTGCAGCCCACAGCTGCAGAAAAAGCTTCCTCCTGCACACAGGTGCTGTACTCCACATTACACTTGTTGCTTTACTTTTATGGCCTGGGACATCCATCCCAAGTTTACAAATTGTGCTTCTATTCAGTGATTTTGCACACGATAGAAATGAACTACAAAGCTTCTGACAGATGCATGCCCAGGAGCAATACAGCTTTTCCCCATTTTCACATCCAGTCTTGAGAATACTGTGAACCACTTTGAATATAAATCCAACCAGTGCTTCCACAATCAATAACGTTGGAGGATAACAAGGTAGCAGTCAAAGCAGAAACTTGACCTCTGCAGCTGAACTAATGTTGGTGTGTTGTCCAGTCCTCATGGGGATAATAAAAGACCGTATTACAAGGACAGATGATGCAAAACAACTTATCAAACCAGGAAAATCCATTCTCACTCCTCCAATTTTACAAAAATCCTTTTTGCAGTTGCCAACACATTTTCACCAGCTTGTCATCACATGTTGGCCTGAGTAACTTAGAAGGAAATGTTAACCCACACAGACTTCTTTTTAAGTGTGTAGGCTAGTTATTTCCACAAGCTTGATGCCAACTGGGACACACAGAATCATACAAAGTCCAAATTTCTACTCTGCTCTTGCTGTGGATGTTCCAAAGGCAACAAAGGACTTATTCTTTGGCAGAAAAGTAAATTTTCTACAGTAATCTGGTGTCAAAAATACTTGCCCTGTTCCAAAAAATACGGTAGTTTAGTTAAAGTACAGCCTTTTTCCACTCTAATTACATTATTCGCCTTAATGTGCAAAACTTTCACTTTGCATTTTCTTGGTTTCCACTGTGAAGGATTATATAAATGATTCCAAAACCTTTTTCCACAAAAATGAATGGCTTCTGCAGATACTGAAGACTCTAAAGACTTTTGCACCAAGACAGAAGTTGAAGATAAAAAAAGAAGTTTGACCTTTACGGTTTCTAAACTAAAAAAATCAGACAACTAAAAATCAGTTTCTCCATTTTGTCCATCAGTCACATTCTCAACATCTTTTAAAAGAACTTAAGTCAATTTAAAATTGCCATCATTATAGGATAGAAACCACAACAATGTAACTGTTAAGATCAGTTATACAGGAAATGGTGCGTTTAGAAGTCCTGTCCTTATTAATGAAAAACTAAAGACTCTGTTTTTATTACCACTTGTGCTTGAAAAGGAGAACTGACAATATTTTCAATTAATTCAAATAGTCCCTCGTTGATCACGGGGGGTTCCGTTCTCAGTCCCCCACCATAAGTGAAAAACCATAAAGTAGGAATAGTAGTAAGCAGTAGTTTATTTTACTATTATAAATGTATATACAGTGCTTAATTTGAACTGAAACAAGAAATAAATTATTTAAAATAAACAATCCATGATGATCTTGTGGCTCGTCCATAAATCAGCTGATTGTGTGTCGAACCGAGAAGTAGCGAGGGACGACTGTACACCAGACTGGACACTACGAGAATTGCTGTAACAATAAACTAATTTTCATAAATGACATAGTCACATTAATTAAGTAGCTTTTTTTGGTGCGTCAAAACGTTGAGGTGGGTCTAAAGCATGAGGAGGGAGGGATTGAGTCAAAGGAAAGCAATATATTCTATGATCCTTTCATCGATTTCCTTTATGTGTAGACGGCGACAGCAGGATCTATCATTCTCAATCAATGCCTTTGTTTCTCCAGCTCTCTGGCAGCTGCACATGCACCAGGGCTAATGTCTCATTAGGAATTCTGAGGCACAGAGGTGGGCCCATTTCTCCCCCCATTGCCTCCATCTCTCATCTCTTCTTGATCTTGTTTTCCCTCAAGAGGGTTCAACATCTAATAGAAGTTGAGTGGAAGTGAAGAAAGGGCAGAGAAGTAAAGTATTTAGTGGTATACTTTCATCCTGGTCCGTAGAAAATGATTGGAACCTACAGAGCTAAAACACGCACCGTCTGACATTCATTTGCAGGATGACAGATTTGTTGTCAGAGTTTGTCATGTGCTCGTTCTTGGTTATGTGAATTTTTTTTTCTATCACGTGCTTTGATTCATTCTGCTTGATGGCCAACCTTTGCAGGGATAATAAAACTACAACATGCAGCATCAGTGAGAGGGCTCGCGCTCGGCTGTGTCTGGACTCTGGGCTTGTCATGTTCTACCTGCTGCACAACAGCATGAGGAGTGCTGCAGGTAGCTGGACCTAATGCATGCTTCTGTGAAAAACAACATATGCTCACTCTCGTTTTTGGTGATATCTTGTGCTTTTGATGAACCCTGAAACTCAAGATGGTGTACATTAATCAATGTGGGTGCTCCAACTGATCAATTGCTAGATTGTCTCATATGGGCTAATTTTCATCTGCAAAAAAAAAAAAAAAAGATTTAAAAGTTAAAGAATAAACTCCAAAACACAAGAACAAAGGACATGATGGGTAAATTATGGATACAGTCAAATCACATTATTACATTCAATCCATTCACTTGATGGTTTGCACTTAAATTACTTTACTCTTGTAGTAAAATTATGCATGGTGGTCAGTGATGGGGATGATTCTCTTGCATCTGTCAGCATTTTTTTGGCATTCAGCAGAAATCCTCTTCTTCTTCACTAGATCTGACCACTGGGCTGGATTTTAGTAAACCAACAACATTTATAAAAACTATTTTGATATTACAGTGTTGGTCGTGACCAAAACACCAAAGTCCATGCTCAATAATCCAGGTATAAAATCCAAAAATGTTCAGTCAGGTTATCTGGACAGTTTATTATTTATTTATTTATTTATTTATTTATTGTGTCGAGACGTCTCACTTCATCCAGAAGGCTTCTGCCCAGAAGCCCCGTTTCCTTCTGCTGAAAAGGTAAAGTTTTGATCTGATCAGCGCCCAGCAGATGCAGAGAAGCTGCATTGAGTCCACCAAACTAGACTAAAACTGGATCAGAACCAGACCTCCAGACCCATCAGTGAATCTTCAGAGCTGGTAGCCGGTCCACAAGGACTTCTAATAAGTGGGGATGCACACCTAAGATCTGGAGCTGTTTTTGTAGCCCTTCTGGACTTTTCATCCAGACATGGACTCAGTCCAACCACTTAGTCCCACACTGGCCAACAGAAGGTCTGCTCTCTCCACACATGTGCTTAGACCAGAACAGGACCTCCAGACTCAGCGGTGAACCCGAGAGCTCTGGGGATATACTCATAGTTCTCTGTTTATGTCTCATAGTTCTCTGTTTATGTCTCATAGTTCTCTGTTTATGTCTCATAGTTCTCTGTTTATGTCTCATAGTTCTTTGTTTATGTCTCATAGTTCTTTGTTTATGTCTCATAGTTCTTTGTTTATGTCTCATAGTTCTCTGCTAAACCTATTATTAATAATAATTTTTCAACATTACTACTGTGTTCACATGTGTTTCATTCATTGTGTTCTAGAAATCCCTCTACAAAGTTGAAGTAGATGCCTTCACTAAATAGATAAGGCTTTGGTGACTGTCTGCTTGAACTTTGACCTACTGCCCGACTCGACTGCCCTGTCCCCGTTCAGCCTTTCTAAACCTGCTTGTTGTGGATTTATGCAGCGTTTTAAAATAGATTTGTGTTTTCAGGTCAGAGTTAAACAAGCCAAGTGGTGTTTTCAACCGATTCTGCTAAATGCTCAAAAACAATCCTCAGCCATGTGTACAGACAGTTGACAAGAACATTCTCTTATTTTTAAGTGCACCTAAAAGTGGAGTTTTAAAGGTGTGCTTCGTCCCTCCTTCATACTCCAGATGTTTTCTTTAGGCTGCCATGCATCATTTATGAGGAGACATGAAAGTCGAGGCAGAGATTGCACTCACCTAAGTGTGATTTGTTGCACATCACTCAGCCTGCCATATGTCATTCTCTCTGGCTACGCTGCAGCTAAAAGCCTCACATCATTGTTTTACTGGGAGACAATGGTTGCCAAAATGTCCTGCACCCTCCAGTCGAGAAGGCTTCAGCAGGACCTATATATCTACCACAGAATGTAGGTTTTACTGTTCATTCATCAACCAAGTTATACGAGGTATAAAATGTGGAGGTGTATGGAAACTTGCATGCATTTGCAAAATGCCCTGCACTTTGGTGTTTGAAAGTTTTATTTGTAAAAAAAACGAGCATGAGGCCAAACTAAAAACGATCACCTTAAAACATCTCCAGTTGTTTAACAAATCAATTGTTTCTTTCTGTTGGCAAAATGTCTCATGAACCACTTGTTACATCCACTGATTTCTAGGGGTCCTCTCATTAGAGGACCACCTTTCTCCTGCTTTGCTTGTTCTGCTGTCTCACCACGCTGCACACCAGGAATCACTTCCTCCTCATCAGTAGACGGCATAAAAGCTTCAGATCCTGCACCACACCTCTTTTTTTTTTACTTGGGCGTTTTGTCTTCCCCTGGGCATTACTCAACTCTGTGGACCAAGTATTTTGGCAGCTCTGAGTTGATGGTTCTGATCTTCTGTGAACAGTTCTTTTGCTTAGATGGGACGTTTGGTAGGGGTTCTCCTCCATTTTATTTTAACTAACTTTTCTCCTGTTTTGTGGCCAGGGATCTTAGTTTTGGTTTTGTTAAATAAGAGGCGACTTTGTTTTTTATAGTTTTTTTAAGGGGCTTTTTTGTTTGTTTGTTTGTTTGTTGTTTTGGCCTTGGAGGTTTATTTTCTGTCTGTAACGCCCAAAACCTTTAGAAGAATAAATTATTGCACTGGGCTGTTCATTAGCCTGTGCCTCCTGGACTCAACCCAAGGGTTGTAACCACTGGACACATTTTAATGAAACTTGCAGCAAGTGATCATTTGGTGTATTTCTACAGCTGGTTTACTGTTTGTGCCAACTCATCTCAAGTTGACAGACACTAACTTAAAATTGTGTGTGGTAGTAGCTGAGCCTGCTCCAGAACACAAGTTTTGAGCACTAACTACAGTACAGTATATGCACAAAAATATTTTCTTAAAACTTTGCCTTTAACTAATTACCACCATTCATTGTCTTTTAGAAAATATTCCTTGAACAGCTGGATAGAATTTTAATGTTTTGCTCTTTAAACATTCAGGACATGATGTGCTAATTTGAACAAGTGACAATATAAATAGTAAAATGAAACACAAACTCTCATTTTGAAGATTTAGTTAGAATACATTTGATTTGTATGTAGTAACTAAAGTTTATTTCACTGAAAGAAACTTGAATCTGATTATCTTTTTTAAAGTTGCTAAAATCTTAAAGATGAAGTAGAAAATAAGCAGTCTGAATGTTGTTTGGTTTTTAGTGTTGTCCAGTTCCACTTTAGATTAACCTTAATTCAGATATGGAGGAACACACACCCTTGAGTTGTTTTACAGGAGTTAAAAAACATGAGCTGTGATGTACTCGCTTCACAGCACTGAAGTTCAGGCAGAGGCCTCAGTGATTACTCATCATCACACTGTTGCAAAGGGCTGTTTTCAAGGAGCCCACAGAGGTCTGACTTAATTTGATTGACGAGATATGCAGATTGCAGTGATGCAGAACTCTCTTTAAATGCTTCAGTCTAATGACTGAGCTAAAGCAACAGTTTTCTTTAGTTTCATTGCCATGGCAACATTTAATCAGTCTGTTCAATCTGTTAAGTTGTGCCTAATGGATGCTTTGGAATAAAAAAGAAAACACAAAATGTTGTCAAGCCAGCAGAAGTCTCCCTTTCACGAGAGAGTCACTTCCATAATGACATTTTGTAGCATTTACTACATGATGCTGCATTTGTGTAATCAGTGCGTCAGCCTTAAATTTACAAACTGAATTAAAGAAGACTCCTGAATGTCTCTGAACACTGAAGATAATTGTTGTTAGCTTCACAAAATGGTTCTGACAATTACACATGGACGAGTGCTGTAAAACAGTTTCAGGAGGGAAAATGAGCTTTTGGGAAAAACAAACTGTAAAAAAGAAAAGTTAATTCCCATTCCACATGTTTTTGGTTGACTTGTTTGTTTTTCCTCTGAATATCACTTTTCAAGTCAAATATTAGTAAAACATAAAAGTATTGCAATGATATTTGTTTGCAGATTTTTTTGTGACTGCTGTTAAATGATTCATGTTACCTAATTGTATTGACAACTGGATGGATTTTATTACAACGTTCAGTATAAAATATTTTAACATACAGCTGGTAATAAGTCAGTCAATTATAAATGGCCAACTCAGCTGATGGACAATAAAAACACCATTCAGTCAATTAAACAGCTAAAATTTGTCATTGTAGATTGCACAGAACAGCATTTTTCATGTTTGACCAAAATAACCTTAAACTCATTTCTGTACATAGTCTCAAATTCTGAGTAAATAAATAATGAACTAAATAAATGCACTGGATGAGTTGCAGACTTCCATAGGTTGTTATACGTCTTTAATATATTTTCTTTGCAAAATTAACAAAACCAGTTCATATTGAAGACGTTCAAAAGTCTTTAATGTAAATAAATAAATTGGTTGTGATATATTCACCTTAAAGTCTAGGTTTTAGCATTTTGTTTCGATTTCAACAGTTTTCTCCACTCCTCTGATAAAAGGCTTTGCAGAAACGATAGTGTGTCCCATGAAAAACCCACAGCTCCCAGTGTGTCATCATGTCCATGATTGTGCAACACAACAGTTAAAAGCACATGTGTTGTCCCTGCACAGGACGAGCCAGCCTTAGCTAAAACATCTGCTACACTGTGTGTGTGTGTGTGTGTGTGTGTGTGTGTGTGTGTGTGTGTGTGTGTGTGTGTGTGTGTGTGTGTGTGTG
>JARVLU010008743.1:0-10471 GCA_031762415.1 Simpsonichthys santanae
TTTTCAATCAATGGGATGATGATCAGGTGTGAGTGGACACCCTGTTTGATTTAAAGAACAGGATCTATCAAAGTCTGATCTTTTATTTTTATTTCTACATAATACTAAACTGAAATACAGAATGTAAGTGGTGTCATGAGGTTACACACTCATGCGCAGTAGGTGGCGGTATGCACCTAAACGTTGTTTGCGAGCCGTCATTGTTCTAAAGAAGAAGAAGAAAGTCTGATCTTCTCAGCATGTTTGTGGAAGTGGATCATGGCAGGAACAAAGGAGATTTCTGAGGAGCTCAGAAAAGGAGATGTTGATGCTCATCAGGCTGGGAAATGTTAAAAATCATCTCTGAAGAGTTTGGACTCCAACAATCCACTGTCAGACACATTGTGTACAACCGGAGGACATTCAAGACCATTGTTACCCTCCCCAGGAGTGGTGGACCAACAAAGATCACTCTAAGAGCAAGGTGTGTGGTGGTCTACGAGGTCACAAAAGACCCATGGTAACTTCTAACAACTGAAGGTCTCTCTTACATTAATGTTAATGTTCATGCGTCCACCATCAGGAGACACTGAACAACAACTGTGTGCATGGCAGGGTTGAAGGAAGAAGACACTGCTCTCCTAAAAGAACATGGCTGCTTGTCTGCAGTTTGATAAGGATCACATGGACAAACCAGAAGACTGTTGGAAGAATGTTTTGTGGACGTATGAGTCCAAAATAAACTTTTTGGTTTAAATGAAAAGAGTTATGTTTGGATAAATGAAAACTCTGCATTCCTGCAGAAGAACCTTATCCCATCTGTGAAACATGGTGGTGGTAGTATCATGGTCTGGTCTGTTTTGCTGCATCTGGACCAGGATAGCTTGCCATCATTGATGGAACAATGAATTCTGAATTATATCAGAGAATGCTACAGGAAAATGTCAGAACATCTGTCCACGAGCTGGATCTGAAGACAAGGCGGGTCATGCAGCAACACAATGACCCGAAGCACACAAGTGGTTCTACCAAAGAATGGTTCAAGAAGAATAAAGTACATGTTTTGAAATGGTCCTGACCTTAATCCAATCCAGACTAGATACTGAAATAAATAAATAATTAAAAAAAAAAAAAAAAAGGTTGAGTGAAAGCAAAGGTTCACATACAAAGTACTTTTGTCACTCACAAATATGTCATGTTGGATCATTTTCCTCAATAAATAAATGACCAAGTTTAATGTTTGTCTCATTTGTTTAACTGTGTTCTCTTTTATTCACATGTAGGACTTGTGTGAAGATCTGATGATATTTTAGGTCATATTTACTCAGAAATACAGAATATTCTAGTGTTTGCAGACATTCAAACACCACAGGATGTGATCCAGTCACTGCCAGACATCTGAGTTTCTCAGTTCACGTTTGTTGTTGAGAGTGGGTTTCCATAAGTGTCTGTGTGTCTCAAGTTCCCACTGGTGACTGGGTTTTCATTTGTAGCTCTTTATGCACATAAAGACGTGGGCTTCATTCCACACAGGCAGCTGTGGGCAACAAACCCTGCATTGGTTTGTGGACTAACCCACTGCAATATTCAGAATCATCCATAATGTTATTAGAAGATGAGGCATAACAATTCACTGATGTGCTTGAGTCACTTTGCCACTCGAATTTTAATTTAAATAGGCTTTGTTTCGTAACAGAGGACTCAAGAGTGGGAAGAAAATGTATAAAATTATAGATTTGTGATATTTTCTGTGTCTGTGTGGGATTTCAGCTGACGTATGTCACTAATGATTTTAAACTTTGCAGCTCTGAGCTACATTCAATGTAACTATGTAAAGACAAAACCTAAAACACTTGAAAGCACTTCTGTTGTCTGTAATCTGTGATCGACTACTCTTGTCTGAAAGATCTGGAGCAACATGTTCCCCACTTTCTCCTAGTTCAGACAGGATCTCTGTCTATCTCCAAACAATTTAAATTTAACTTCATCAAGTAAAACTAACAAATGCTCATCTTACATTGACAACATTATTAAATATTATTTAATATTATTATTAATATTGAACAAAAATATACCTGTTGTGCATCAGTATGAAAGTTACTCTGTTCATAGTAACATATAAAGGAGTTTTAACAACATTGAATAATGCTTTATCAATGCTAAAGTGAAATTATATTGTTGCTCGAAGTACAAATAAAAAAAATAGAAATGTAATGCAGTAGATCTTAATGTTTTTAAACTCAAAGAGTGTCATGTCGTGGCAGATGTTATTTTATAATGTGAGGTCTTGAATTATTTTTGGTTCATTTCACTTTTCTCCTATTTTAAGCTGCTGTTGTGTTTTAACATTTGCGTTAAATTTAATTATGAATTTAGCATTGTGCACGTTGATACACGATAAATCAGCTGTTTTTCTATGTTTTGATTTTGGACAAACGTTTCGCTTTGTAAGACATCGCTTGTTCTATGAAGACTGTTACATGTTGAACTTTTATTTTTAAACTCTTCTGGAGATCTTTGTGTCCCATAACTCCTAATGTCTCCGACTGGCTCAGGACACTCCCTCCATCCTGGACTGGCCTCTCCCGCAGCCGGCCTACGACGAGGTCACTGCAGACCTTGACGAGCAGTCGGAGGACCAGGAGGTGCGCTCCATCAACACAAACGAAGAAGCCGCTCCAGAGCCCAGCGTGGCGAGCAGGAGTGAGTCTCAGTCAGCTGACCTCTTCCAGGAGCTGCAGAGAGAGGTTCTTCTTCTACTTTACACACGATGAACCTTGTTTTATTTTATTTTTTTTTAACCTGACAGCTGTTTGTTTCTGTTGTTGACAGGTGATGGTCAAGCTGCAGGTTCCCATGGCAACAGGTCGCTCCCTCCCCTCCTCTCCTACCCCCGTGCCTCTCGTGCCTCTGGGCCCCCACCGACAGATCTGCCTGCCGCCTCCCTCCCCCTCGTCCACCTCCTCTTTCGCCTCCTGCTTCGAGGATCTGCCAGTGCTGCCTCCTCGCAGCCCCGTCCCTCCCTTGCGTCCCTCCAAACACAACTTGTCTCGCTCCGCCCACCAGCAGGCGCGCTCCAGCTCCATTTCACTGGGCGACGAGGACAACGCGCCCCCTCAGATCCCACCCAGGGACCACGCCTTTTCTCAGCCAGGCTCTCGCTCCTCCTCGCCCCTCCCCCTGGTGCCTCCTCTCTCTTCCACACCTGTGATGCTGCCTCCTCCTCCTCCTCTTTCTACCTCCTTACGTCGGTCTGCCGGACTCCTGGGCCCCCTTCTGTCCTCCCCGTCGTCCTCGTCCTCTTCCCTGCATCAAGCATCACATTCCTCGCGGCTGTCAGCTCCTGGCTCCTCTTACTCCTCCACCTCCTTATTGGATCCTCTAACCTTTCGGGATGGGCGTGGCTTGTCCTCACTGATTGATGGTTCTCAGATGTCCTCTCCTGCCCCCCTGCCAGAGAGACCTGCTTTTCTGGAGAGGTGGGCCATTCCTCTATGAGAAGCTGAATTTTAAGTGGAAGCAGCTGTTTTTATTATTTATTTATTTATTTATTTGTTAAAAAAAAAAAAAAAAAAAGTTTAAAACAAATTTACGTCTCTCTCCACTGAAGGTCCATTTAGAGGCTGCTGTGCAGATTTGATTAACATTTTATCCAGTAAAGATATTTACTTTAACATTTAGTGTGATGTTGGTACTGTTAGTAAAAACAATAAATAAATATATATAATATATATAATAAATATAAATAAATAAATATTTTTCATAACAATGTTTATAAAAGAGATGAAATTCTGATTATTATTCACGTCGTGTTGTTTCTGTGTTGGTTTTTGAGCAGGTATGGTGCAGCCAACATGGTAGCGGTTAAGCCCATGATGCACCAGCAGCAGCCGGGTGGAGCCAAACCCAACACCTCCTACAACAACAACAATGGGGGGGTCACGGCTCTCAGCATGCAACAGGAGCAGAGCATCACAAAAGTAAAAGCAAAAAACATCGCCCTTTTTTAAACATTATTTTTATGTCAACGTTCGCTGCGGACAGAAAAAGCCCAATTGACTCATTTTTATTAACACTTGAAAACATCTGAGTGTCCTCTTTTAGTGAAATATAATCCTTTTATCAACATAAGTTATGAATGGCAGAACTCTGGTGTTAATAATTTCAACAGTGTTTTATCTTTAAATTAGAATTAGTGCAAAAAATAAAAGTTTGGAACTGAATTCATTAGTTACTTTGATGGAAAAACCCTCAAAGGGCTTGTGGCTGATTCAACACGTGTTGAAGCTTGATTCACTGAACAAATGATCACTTATGTTGGAAATTAAAAAGGGGAATCTACCGTATATTAAAACAAATGTAGCATTTTGTGATAAAGGAAACAATCTGTAAGTCCAAACATGGTTCTGTCAGCTTCATTGTCACTTGCTGATGTTGGCAGGTCCAAGGAGCGGTGCACGGAGTCACGACAGAGGAGTGCAAGGCTGCTCTGCAGACTCACAACTGGAGCGTCCCTCAGGCTGTTAATTATTTAAAGGTAGGGCTTATCCAGCTGCATGCTTTTTGATTTTATTTCATTTTATTTCAAGAAGACAACTCCTCTGCCGGATTCAGAGTCCGATGCGTTTTAGTTTGAGCGTGCTGTGTGAAAAACAAAGTGGCGTTTCAAAGAGAACAGCATTCTTTAGTACCCACCTACACACATCCCACCTACGTCTGCATTACAGGTGGAGCAGCTGTTTCGCTTGGGGCTGCGTTCGAGAGCAGAGTGCGACGAGCTGCTGCAGCGCTACCAGTGGAACCTGGAGCAGGCCAGCACAGTCATGTTGGACACATACGGACCACATCGCAGCAGGTGATTTACATTCAGCTGAGAAGACGAGCACAAACGGAGAATGAATATCATAACATCTGTTTTCTCCAACACTCAGGGTGACATCTTTTACTTCTCGTCATCCCGTCACTCTGACACTCTTTTTGTTAAGTCTAACACATTTTGGCTGAATCCCATTTTACTCCTTACCCCTATCTATTAGTCTTCTTTCTACAATATAGACATTCAAACCAAGGACCGAAGGTGTCCCACCTTTGGGATGTAGGGCCGCTCATCTCGTCCATAATTTTTGTGATTTTTGTCGGCAGGGGGTGGGGACGGACGGAGACACGTCCTGAGCTGCGCTGTGCACTGTTTATACTGACAGTTTTAGAGTGGGTGGGGGGGGACAGAGACATAGCCGCACACTGTTTGCACCGACTGTTGTACAGTTTTAGAGCAGGGGTGGAAGAGACACAGCTCAGCTGCGTGATGTTTGTACCGACAGTTTTCAAGTGGGGAAGAGTGTTCAGCATGATGGAAGAGGCTGCCTTTAGCAAACCCCCAACCCCCACCACTGGACAGGTGGTGGGGGTTGGGGGTTTGGTAGGCGGGGCGGGGCGCACCGCTTATATTATAATGTAGGGGAAACACAGATACAGTATATATATTCTGATGTATAAGTTGCATAAGTAAAAAAAAACACAGTGAAGAGGAAGAAAAAACATATACAGTACAAGTCACATTTATATTTGGTACACGTCACCGCAGACCCTTCGTGTTTAGTATGTATTCATTTAATGGGCAAAACAGCTTCATTTTACTTGGACAGCACAACGCTATCCATCCATCCATCCATCCATCCATCCATCCATCCATCGCAGCTGGAGCCGCTAACTCTCCGTCGTTCCTCCGCCTGCACCAGCTGAGTGAAGTGAGCGCGTGCGCATGGGAGGACTCGCTGTTGCAGTTCTTAGAAATTTAAAGTGTCATTCAAAAATTGCGATTTGGGAGAAAAAAGTATATGTCACTTCAGCGTGTAAGTTGCAGGACTTAAAAATCTATGCAAAAAAAAACCTGACTTAAACGACCGAAAATACAGTATACATGTACTGTATATACATATACTGTATATATATATATATATATATCCAAATATTTACTGGACCTTTTGAAACCTCTCTGTCCCATCAGGACTTTGAGATCTTCAAATTAAATGTTGCTGATGGTACCAAGATTTTCCTTTAAAACACGTGGAGACAGAGCGTTCGAAGTGGCCCGAGGCTTTGGAACGCTCTCCCTTTGTCATTGCGCTGCTCAGATTCCACTGACTCTTTTAAAAAAAATCTTGACTTATTTATTCAGACTGGCTTTTAATTAAATTGTGTTTGCTTTTTTCTTTTTTGTTTTGCTTGTGAAGCACTTTGTGATGTCATTGCCTGTGAAAGGTGCTAATTAAATAAAGATTACTTACTTATATGAAGACATTATCAGCGTAAACGACAACAATAACAAAACTTTTCCTTATTTTCTCCTGACAGTTATGCTACTTTGCTTTTTTTTTTTTTAGGCTTTTGTGTAAAACTGCACAATATTATGTTTTAAAAGTGACATAAATGCAACATTAATGGGCCACTCAGGAGAAACTTATAAATGGCTCCATGTAATATAGCTTCAGGAGCTGGAGTAGCTTTTACTGAAACAAACTTTCAACAATAAAAAAGAGTTGCTGTCAAAATAATAATTGAAAGTAAAACATTTTGTCAGCTTTTACCTCTTATTCTGTCAGCAGTAACTTGACTAAACAGATTTTTTTTTCATATTTGCACAGCGCATTTATTGATTTTTATGACATAAAAGATATGCCTCCTGCCAAAATTAAAATAATAATACCATGAAAGCAGTGACGTCAAGAAAAACA
Organism: Simpsonichthys santanae; assembly: GCA_031762415.1. Taxonomy (NCBI): domain Eukaryota; kingdom Metazoa; phylum Chordata; class Actinopteri; order Cyprinodontiformes; family Rivulidae; genus Simpsonichthys; species Simpsonichthys santanae. The sequence continues at coordinate 6,714 of JARVLU010008743.1, forward strand.
GTGACATTCTGCTGAAACTCTCTCTGTAGAAACAGTAAGACGCACTGAGGAACGCTGCCAAGCCCCTGACCTCATCTGGACTGATGGCACCAACCTTCCTGGATAACTCATTACTCCATCATCTCCAGAAGCTTTCAGATCTGAGGCAGACTGATCCGCTTGTACTGTGAGACCTTCTACTGCCTGTCTCACACACATCACACTCATTAGAAGCTAACTGGGCTGCTCCCTCTCTTTTTACTTGAACAATTGCTATTTATGTTATTAAAGTGATATAAAACCTGAGGAGTATCAGTATGCTTGTTCTATTACATAAGCTGTGCAGATAATACTGTATATAATACTTTATTCAGTATGATGTGAACTGCTGGTCAGGGAAAATGGTCTTTATACACTGAATATGTCGATTATACATTTATTATTTGCGTCTTAAAGGCTTTTTTTAAATAAAGAAACCTTCAAAAGGGTAAATATTTCAATCATTATGTCTGATTTTACCAGCATGCCGTCTCTTTTTGTGATTTTAATGGCTCAAGTCCACTTACAGTGCAATAAATACTTTAAAAGATTCCTTTAAGAAGGATCTGAAAGGACTCTTGCTGAGGCTTTCAGCTCAGCTGCGTTTCACGTGGGTGAATACAGGGTATTGTTTTTATTTCCATACATTTCTTATTTAAATCATTCTTATTTGTTGTGATACTACTGTATTACACTTAGAGACAGAAGCTGGAAAGTCTTCTGTCAGTCACTTTAACAAGTGTGTGTGTGTGTGTGCAAATATTGATTTTGACACTCCAATTACTGAGTGTCATCTTTTACTTTTATAACACTATAACACTGCAAGTTGTTTATTTTGTCCTCCAGAAAAGACACTTAGAACATTTCAGAACCACGCTGCAGTAAATGTTTTGAATCATCCTTTACACTTAAGCTTTTGTGCTGATTCTGTTTGTATGACGCTGATTGCATTATACTATTTAAAGAGTTCTGAAACTATGAAGAAGACATTAAATGGGAATTCCAAACAAAACATGTGTTTCCTATTTATTTTTTAAGTGTGATGCAAGTGAAGCATTTGGGGAAGAATATATTCAAGAATACAGTATATTCATGGTAAGAACAGAAGAATAGTGATTTAATGTTATGGTGAAAAATATATAAAAGCATGCAACAGTTATTAAATTGTGATGGCTTTATTTATCTTTAGTATTATGATTACGGTAAGTGCAATACCTGTAAAAAAAAATGTACCTGGTTGTTACGTAAAGTAGTAACACTCATTTTATTTTTACATAATAAAAATTGTTCAAGTTTAGAATACTTGTTAAAATTTTCATCTGATCCAGCATTGTAAAATATCTTTTTTATTAGTCTGAGTTCATGTACCTTTGGGATATTTAAATCCAACAAACTATTACTTTTTAGATATACCTTGTGATTTTTTTTAGACACAAAGGAAGTACAGTACTAACAATTGCTGAAACGTGCAGTCAAGTTTATTTATAAAGCACATTTAAAACAGCAGCTGTTACCAAAGTGCTTAACAATAAGATCAAGGCAGTAATTAAAGAAAATAATAGTAAGATGTCATTAAAAGCATCAAAAAGAATGAGGAACAATGAAATACTAAATGTGTGAAGACATCTAAGAGATGGCGAATGCAGCAAGAACTGGCCGATAAATCTGCCAATCATCAGCATAACAATGAAATGAAACACCATGTTTCTTCAGGATAGACCCCAGAGGGAGCAGATTTAGTGTAAACAAAATGGGTCCAAGAATCAAGCCCTGTGGGACCCCACAGGAAAGAGGCCCTGATGCAGATACAGTACAGTATACTGTTTACAACCTTGACACACAAACTCCTGTCACTTAGCTGTAGAAACATGCCATCATAGTTATAAGACCACAAGTAAATGTGTAAAAATAGTCCAAAACTTTTTAACATGACTACATTTAACTGAAACATCCGACAGGTGGACAACTCAAAAACGAAGAATTAAAAGGAATCTGAAGAAAAAACAACAACTACATTTTAGGCCAATATTGCATGAAGTACTTAGTTCTTTTATTGGATGTGGGACCCCTGTGTACAAAGTTTCGTTCCACCACATGTGGAGCAAATGACAATAAAGAACCATAACTTGATAAAAAGCTGAAACACTGTCAGAAAAAGCAAGAATCATTCAGAAAGGGAAACAAAGGAAACCACTGCCTACAACAAAAACAAGTCCAGAAAATGTTGAAAATAAAATTGTATTGCTTAAAAATTGCTGGTGCTTGAAACGCTTCAAAAATGAAGTATTTCACTTTGTGACCGACTTATAAAATATTTATTCACGATGAGTAGAAATGTTCTGTCGAGACGCTTCGTCTCTGGTATTTAATATTTTCAGGCTTCAGAACTCAGGTCAACTGGAAACAAGTAAACACGAGTCCTGTCTCTTAATGGAAGTCTTGTCTCTGCTTTGCTGGGACGCTGTCCCACCCTTACACACGCACACACACACAGTTAGCTCACACACCACCTCACTCCTTAAATTGAATTCTGAGGTCTGACAGCTCCGTGTGATCCCTGGACAGCAGCTGGACTCTGGTGCTGCACTTCTCTGCAACATCAGGAAGCACTTTGTCACTCGCAGTGATGCCTCACACACGCACATATTTGTATTACTATAGCTAACACTGCATCGACTTCCATTTGATTCTGCATCAAGTAGCAAAACAAAATACAACCCAGTACTTACTGGATATACTATGTACCTAAGTTATACTTAGTATATGCCTGATAAGAGTGGGAGGAGTGGTGGCACAGAGGTTAGAGAAGTGATCGGAAGATTGCCAGTTCAACTCCCTGGACAGTCATCATCAAAATGTGGGTGGAAAAGGTGAAACACCCAATTGCTTCCACCCTCCCTTGCCCCACCATGAGCCCTTGAGCAAGGCCCTTAACCCCCATCATCTGCTCCCCCCAGGCACCCTAGATAGCAGCTCTCTGCTCCACACAGAGGGCTGTGGTAGCTCAGTGGTCTGTGGTTGAGTCAGGAAGGTCTTCATGCAACTTAGATCTCTGTGGCGACCCCTGAAGTAGGGAACAGCCGGAAGAAGGAAATAAATGTACCTGATACATACCAGGTACTGTACAATGTACCAGCCTGTATTATGTGTTGCTGTCCACACACACCCTTTTCTTCATAAACAGTCAGAAATTGAATTCTTGGAACCAGTAACTATATTCATGTGTGTTTCACGTCATCAAAATTACTCCATTACAGTATGTATATACATTGTATACAGGTAGTCCTCGGTTTACGTTCGAGTTCCGTTCCTACGCATTGAACGTAACCCAATTTGAACGTAAACCGGAGCTCATCCCACGTGGCAGCCGTAAGTCCGGATTTTTGTCCGTAAGTCGGAAAATACACGGTAAACAGCGTTTTAAACACGTTTTTTTTTTTTTTCAATGTAACACAACAACAGCGTACTTAAAACGCTGTGTTGCTGTATTTCCAAGCAGTTAGCTAACACAATACCCTCGAAAAAATACAAAAAAACCCCCATAAAATGCTGCATAAAAAAGGCAACGTAAGGTGCGATGACGTCACTGGGGAGGCGGCCGTAAATCCGAAATGCCGTAAGCCGGGGGTGACGTAACCCGAGGACTACCTATACAGTATATATATACAGGTAGTCCTCGGTTTACGGCGGACTTGGTTTACGGCGTTTCGCGTATACGGCTGTCGCCCCCCAGTGACGTC
>JARVLU010008921.1:0-10447 GCA_031762415.1 Simpsonichthys santanae
AGTATCTACCTTTGCCGAATAAAAGTCTGCATTGCGAAGAAGATTAAACACAATAGCTGTAACGCTATTTCTTCCTTTTTTTTTTTTTTTTTTTTTAAGGGCAGAAAACGTCCTGAAAACGCATCTTAATGCACTCACTGGCTGGCCCACCACAAGCATTGCTACGACCCTTCTGGACGAAACCATTTCTGCTCGTTGATAGGGGTGCTACCGCTTATTGCTACATATTATGCTAGCTTACATATAAGAGTTGTGGCATAATTTGCATTCAACCTATATATAAATAAGCGACAACAAATATTCATGAACAAATTACCCAAATCAATGTATTTTTCCAAGTTTCATAGAATACTACCAACAAAAGTCCCCACATTTATTTGAACAACCCAAAGTGACCGGAACGCGCAGTCAATTTTATTACGCTAAAATAAATTAGCGTAGTAAAACAAGCAATATGACTTGTTTTGTTGTAATAAACACATATAATTTTGAATAAAACTGTTTTGCTTTTTAGTTCGGCATTTTCTAATTTGGCTGTATGCGTAATCACAGCGCATATGTCCAAGTATGAGGACCCTCTCCATATGTTCGTCCCGGACCCACTTCCTGTCACGTGATCGCAACATCTGACTGACTATTCGATGAAAATGAAAGCTGTGTGCAGGTGGAAAGAACATGTAGCTCTTGTTTTGATTTTTTGTATAAGTTTTAACGCGACTAGTAGCCTGACTGGGCTGCAGGTAAGACGATCAGACCCATCGGATACAGAAAAATCCGTTTTGTTGTGACTCATGGTGCCTGTAGAGATGACCGGTATTTGTTTACCATCGTTTTCCCTTGGCTGTTGTCTGTACAGGTATGTTCGCTCTGTGGTGGATCGGTTCTGAACGGATCCACTGTAGATCAGTTTTGTTCTTTATCAGCTGGACGGATACAGAGACGATGCTGTGTGAGGAATGACAGCACAAGCGACTCTGAACGCATCATTGGGTAAAGTTTTATTGTTTAATATGAGGTTTGTTAAAGCAAAACAAGTCACATAAATTATGTGAACAATATACTCGTTTCCTCCACCCCTGGAAAGCCAATGTATCATATAATAGTTTAACATACTAAGTACCATTTTGTAAAACATGGTTAAAAACAGAATGGAATGATTTTAAAATCTCATAAACCCATATTTTATTTAATATGGATCACAATAAATATATCAAATTGCATGGTCTTGCTGAAATATGCAAAGTCTTCCCTGAAAAAGGTGTCTGCATGGGAGATAACACTGGTCTAAAACCTGTATTTACTTTTCTGCATAGATTGGGCTTTTCCAGATGTATAAGCTGCCCGTGTCATATGCACTAATGCACCCCCATACCATCAGAGAGGCAGGGTTTTTTTTAACCGTGTGCTGATAAAATGCTGGATGGTTCCTTTCCTTTTTAGTACAGAAGATGTGGTGCTCATGGCTTCCAAAATGAATTTCAAATTTCAATTCATCTGACCACAGAACAGTTTTCAAATGTTCCTCAGTTCATTTTAAACAAGCTTTGGTCCAGATTATATAGTGACATTTCTGGATGGTGTTTACATACCTCTTTGCTTGATGCATTTTTGGACGGCTTGGCAAACTGCGTTTACAGACAATGGTTTGTGAAAGTGTTCTCAGAATCAGACCTGTTTTAAAGCAGTACTCCTGAGGGTCTGAAGGTCATGGGTGTCCAATACAGTATTGACTTTCAGTCTTATCCTTTGAGCTCAGAGATTTCTCAAGATTCTTGAAATCCTTTGAGATATGAAGCTGTAGATGATGAGCCCCACATCTTTCCAATTTTCTGTTGAGGAACATTATTTTGAAGTCGTTCCACTGTTTTACAGATTGGTTAACCTCTGCCCATCTTTACTTTTGAGGGAGTCACCTTCAATAAAATGTTCTTTTTATTCCCAGTCCTCATTCTGACCTGTTGCTAATTAACCTAATTAGTTGTAAAATGCTCCTCCAGATGTGTCTGCCTTTTGTTGCACCTTCACAACTTTATTTTGTAATGTGCCATAACATTTCAAATTACTACAAGTATAATTGATTTGTGCAAATTTTACTATGTTCCATTGTGAATAAAGCATGACTTTATGAGATTTAAGATTAAGAACATGATGGGATGATCCAGGAGAGATTAAAATTGTCACTAGTAACAATTTTCTCCTAGTCGCAAGGCATATACTGTTTCAAAAATCTGAAACGTTTAAAAATGAAATTTTTAGTTAAAAATAAAATGTACTTGTGGATATCTGGAACTAAAAGCTCTCTACACATAAATCGAAAATGTCACATTATTTATCAAAAAATGACGTTTGAGACGTCTAAAATGCTGACTGTGAACAGGTCGAAAGTCCTTCTGGTTATCTAAAATGCTCCTTTTGACCACAAAGAATTGACTAATTTATGTCTGCAGTGCATACGAAGTCTAACGGTCAAATGTAAAAAAAAAAATTAAATGTTGTTTTTGCTAGTGCTACCTTAGTTGTGGGGACCTTAAAAAATTAATTAGTGAAGATATTAGTATACTGTATAAATGTTTCATTTAATTTCTGAAGCATAATGATGTCATTCAGATGATCAGGAATGTTTTGATGTAGATCTTAAAAAGTAATTAGATGCAGGAATGTGGTTATATGTGTAATTATACAGCCTGTCAAAGCAGTGGTTTTTACTGTACAGTACACAATTTGAAAAAAAAAAAAAAAATGGATTAGAGTTAAAGCTTAGTTTGTGTGTGTGTGTGTGTGTGTGGGGGGGGGGGGGTAAAGTTTTGAATCAGACTTTTATAATTTTGATCATTTTAAAGAGCGACGTTTTGGAAATGCTGTTTTTGCATATCGCAAGTTTAGTTTGTGTTGTGTTATGTTTAATTCAATTTTATTTTTTATTCTTTGGTCAGGTTGGATTTATCGAATTGCTCACTGACTCACGTGGAAAATCTTCAAGAAGCATTTGAAGTGTTAATGATGTAAGTGCAACTATGAATTGCATTTCCTGTGAAAATGCAGTGTGAATGCTTATCGCAGAAGAACTTGTTGAAAAACAGCTGAAATACCGGTAAGTTAAAAAACTGCAATGGAAGAACAAGCCTAATTTAGCAGAACAAACACAATTTGATGAATTAGGTTTAAATTAACAGAAGTGAGCTCAAAAATGTGGAAATTAACTAAAAAATAAAATAAAAGCTGAAATGAGCAAAAAAAAAAAAAAATAGCTGAAGAAGTAGAAAGAATCATAAACGACCAGAAGGAAGTGGAAAGAGCTGAGAGGGGCTAAAAATGAGGAATCACCTGAAAAAGCTAAAAATAGCATCAAAAGAGCTAAATAATAGCAGAAACTGCTGAAACGTGCAGAAAAAAGCTGAAAGGAGCATAACAAGCTCCATAATCCACAACAAGAGGTTGAAAGTATCAAAAATTACCATAAAAAAACTTGAATTTATCTGAAAACGGCTAAAATTAGCTAAAACTGCTAAAATGATAGCTGGGGGGGTGGGGAAGCTTAAATTTACAGAAGAAAGCAGAAAGAACATGTTTGCTAAATTAGGCTGAAAGATGTATAAATGAGCACAAAAAAGTGGAAATTAGCTTTAAAAAGTTGAAATTAGCTAAAGAAAAAAATAAAACATCTGAAAGCAGCTAAAATTTCAGAAATAATATTTACCAAAGGAAGAGGGGAGAGCACATTTTTGCTGAATTAGGCTGAAAAAAGTTGAAATAAGTGCAAAAAAATGTGGAATTAGCTGAAAAGGCTAAACAAGTTGAACTTGCTGAAAGACGTTAGAAGAGGCATAAAAATGTTATAGTTAGCAGAAACAACTTTAAAGGATCACAAAACAGCTGAAAGTAGCTGAAAAGAAAGTTTAAATTTGCACAAGGAAGCTGAAACAATCTGAACCAGAACAAAATGTGAAAGGAGCAGTAAAAGGCTGTAAACAGATCTAAAGATTTGAAGGATATCAAATGAGCTCAATTCATTTTCTATCAAGAAAAAAAATGGCAGAAAAGGCTGAATATTTAAAAAAAAGCTAAAGTTGCACCAATACCGACAGTCATAGCAGGATTGTCCTGAAAGATGTGCACATTTTGATATGGTTTGTTGAAATAGCACAAAAACTGTGGAACGAGAAAGATTTCAATAAATGTATGGAAGAAAAATGAATCAAAGTGTGAATGCTTCATAAACCTTTACCGGTACACATTAAACGAAGAGTGAAAAACTTTTGGCAACTGAACACTGAGTGTAGGAAGCCCCTGTTTTAGCATGCCGTCGTGTTTAAAACAAAAAAATGACTGTTGCATTTTGTGGTTCTGCACAACTACCAGCCTGCTCACAGTCAAATTGTTGGGTGCTTCTGTTCTCCTGAAGTCAGGATTAAGTCTCTGTGCAGGCCGGTTTTTAAAAAGATCCCTGTTGAGGTGAAATGTCTTAGGAACCCCAAGTTATAAAAAGTTTCTGGTTTTAGCAAAATATAGTTTTTGTTTCTTCATGTTGAAAACACTTGTACCATATTTTCTAATAGTTTGCTGTTCTACAAATGTGTTTGTTGCAGAGATCTCTCCCTCAATCCCATTGTCAACATCAGTGATGATGTGTTTCGAGGATTTTTTAACCTAAATTACATGTAAGTATCCTGCAGGACTTTTAATTAAAACCGAGTCATAACTTTTTGTAATCTTATTTTAATCCTTTTTATTTTTTTTGAATCAGCATTTTGCCAGATGATATAGTTTGTCCAGGAGGGAACACGTCCTGGCAGAAGGTGGAAGTCAAACAGGGAAATCGTATTTGTCAAGGCCAGAAAAATATGTGCAACCAGACAGGACAGTTTTGTAAGTCCCATTTTACTGAAATATTCAAAACGTAAAAAACAAAACTCTCTTAAAACGTGTTCTGTTGGGAAATGTTGTGAATCTACAGCCGATAACTGTCCAGAAAACTCCCTCTGCGCCCCCTACGGACCAGGCTTCTATGAGTGCAGCTGTGCTGAGAACTACCACGGATACAAGTGTCTCAGAGAGGTCGGTTCTGATCGGGTTATTTGTTGGAATTAAAGCAACAGGTCAGATGTTTTGAAGCTGGTAGCACATAGGTTTAGAGTTGCATTCAGGCCTAAAAGGTCCGGCCCAAGCCCTTAGGCATTTTATCCAAGCCCGACCTGACCAATCTGTAATTGGAGGCCCGGACCCCCCACCGCCCGACTTAAGTAAAATTATTTAGAAAAATATAAAACAGTTCTATTTTAATTGAATGTGCTGCTCGCATCAGCTTTTGTAGCTTCAGATGCTACAACGTCCTTAACCACAGGGTGTGGAGCGGGACGCGTGCAACCGATGATCCGGTGATCTAACCGGATGATCAGCAGACATGTGCAGCCGATGATCCGGTGATCCATCTGAAGTTTAACGGGACTTAAAAAAAAATTATTAACCTCTTTCATCTGGCCAGTCATCGGACGCGCACGGCCGATGATCCGGTGATCCATCTGCTTAACAGGACCTTTTTTTTTTTTTTTTAGCCCCTTTCAACCGGCCGGTCAGCGGACGCACGCGGCCGATGATCCTTCTAAAGCTTAGCGGGACTTTTTTTAACCTCTTTCAACCGGCCGGTCAGCGGGCGCACACGGCCGATGATCCATCTGAAACTTAATGGGACTTTATTTATTTATTTTTTACATTTTTCAACCGGCTGGTCAGCAAACACACACAGCTGATGATTCCGTTGTCCATCTGAAGCTTAAACTTTTTTTTTTTTTTATACATTTTTCAACCGGCCGGTCGGACCTGAGTGTGCACCTGACCTGACACACATCAGCAGGTTTCACCGCACTGGCTTTGTAGAGTGAGTGTTTTAAGCTTTTGTTTAATACTTTTGTCGCTTATTGTGGGTCAGTTGTGTAGAGATATACAGCTACAGTTGAAAATCCTCAGATGTGTGATAAAAGCAGGGTGGACGGGGCCACAAGCACAATTGTTGCGCAATGCGCCAGCGCTACTAGCCACTGTATGTTTACATGGACACAAGTAATCAGATTAAACGGCCATTTGAATTAAAAATGTGTCATGTGAACGCCCTATTCGGATTATTCTGAGCTGATTCAACTCGATCCGAATGAATTTGTAATCCGAATGAGGGGTGGTTTATGCTGATTCATAATCCCAACAGTGTGCATGTAAACTCTTAATCAGATCGTTTTATTCCGATTGTGGAAAACGGACCTGACTGCTCGTGTGCGACCTGTCAACCTCACGTATTTCCGCTTGGCTAATGCTAAGATGTTGGGGAAGAAAAATTGGTTGGTGAGCGATAGAACATTCTTCTAGAAACTTTGAGCTCAAAATTATCTGTATTACCTGTAGCTCACTCGGGGAGTGCAGTAACATCTCCACTGTCATTAAAACCTGGCACGGGTCCATTTTGGGCTCTCAGGTTTATGTTCATCACGGAAGTAGAACCATTTCTTCTGGGTTTTTTTTTAAGGAAAGTTTATCACTCTGCACGTCAGTACTTCTTTTCAGAATAAAAGCCCACTGCATGCTTGTCGTGAACATATCGTACCCATATACACAAACGATACGTTCAAATAATTTAAGCTGAATACATTTCAGTCCATTCAAAGAATTTCGCGCGTGTAAATATAGCTATTCTCTTTTCAGCCTGATTAACTTCTGCACTCTATTTTATTTCGTTCTCATCCTCAGCGTAAACTTACTGCCTCCTCCTCAACAAACAAATTAACTCAATTTTATATTGTGCATTCTTATTTAGTTTTCTTTGTGCTGTATGATTCGTAAAACCGTATCAAAAGCCCAACCCGGCCCGCCCATCAAGCACATTTTGGTCCGACCTGGCCCAAATTTCAGGTCGGGCTATAGGACTTGAGCCAGAAATCGCAGCTCTATGTTGATTGACTCCAGTCTTTGAGAAACAAGTTTGATTTTGATCAGATTAATGAACTTGTAACTAGTCTGAATGAGATCAAGACCAGAAATCTGCTGCCTTAAAACAACTCCAATCCATAAATTTATAAAGCATCACGCAAAACCTTTACATCGACGTCAGTTTTACATTCAATGTGTGTTTCAGCAGAAATTAACATGGTTACGTTAGATAGGTTTAATTCTATAACGTTTAAAATCTTGGTGTATTCCCTGAATTGTATTTGCCCTTTTAGCCCTTGGCTCGTTTAGTTCGACTGATCAGTTTGAATGTTTTTACTTTGTGTCCATTTTGTTATTTGATGTTTTAAAATTGTAACTTTGTCTTTGTCTCCGCTAGTCTTAGTCAGGACCCTCTTGTAAAAGAGATCTTAGATTTCATGTGTTTTTCCTTGTTAAATAAAGGTTTTGTAGGACTGTCGCGCCATAAGTGGTCCACATTTGCTCCTGTAAACAATCATAATTACACATTAAAACCTGAGAACTGTGGAAACTGACAGAGTTGTAAAAGTTTATAAAGCAATGTTTGCATGAATTGTGATTTTGTTTTTATGAGTTGTTTTAGGACAGCAGCAATCATCTTTGGTCTTTACTCCGACTAGCCTTTAGCTCATCTATCCAATCAGAATTTAACTCAGTTGTGTTTTTGTTTTAATTGTAATGTTTGTGTCAAACTTAAAAATCCGCAAGAAAAAAAAAAAGAATTTCTCCAAATTAAAGTCAAAGTCAATACCTACAACAGGTAAGATGTTGTTTATACGCTTTCCACAAAACTGCTCTTCAAAAGGTCTGACCTGTCACAATATTTGTCAAGTTTATTTTAATGTTTACCACCAACAAACTATTTTTTTATATTTCTAATAATGTGTCAATAGGGTGGGTTTCCAGTTCTCCAGGTTTTCGGGCCTCTTGCAGCATCTACACTCGTGATGTCCTTCCTGCTGTGGTTCACACAGAGACGGATAGCTAAGGCACTGAGTCACCACTGACAGAATTGCACTCCTCAAAGGAAATTATGCAACCTCGTGCATTTTTTTTAAATTTGTGTTACAATACTTTTAGAAGTGGCTGTATTTTACTTTAGGTAAAGTGGGGAAAAACTGACTTATTGTACGAATATAATTTCAGTGTAAAGATAAACATTTTAAATGTTACATTTGTCATAAATGACAAATGCTGTTTTAGTGTTATTTTTTTATTGCAGTAAGCTGACAGATAATAATGAAAACTGACTCATCTATTCGAGTGTTTACAAAACGTCATTTCCTCGAGCATGTTCAGATTTTGAGCAATAGTTGTATGTTTTTACTATGTTTTTTAATTACAATTTTTAAGTAAATTGTAAGGCAAACCACTTAAACTTCCATGTTTAAATGGACTTTAACCATTACGTAATCACTTTAATGCACCATAAACAGGATGTTGCGTTTAATTATGAAATTGTGTAATTTTAAGTTTTACAGCCCAGTAATACAAAATGTTAAAATCCATAAGTATGTTTTGTATTTGTTTCATAAAGTGTTGCGTTACTGAGTATTTGGAAGAAAAATGTCAAAGACAAAAATGTTTTTGTGGGTGTTGTATAATTTGTTGTTTTGGAGATTTGAGGTAAAATAAATAAATAAAAAATCATAAAAAATGTAGATCCTGAAACTTTTTGGAACAGTATTTGGCAATTTTACAGATTTTTTTTCTATTTTGTGTTTTTGTCCTAATATGAGAATAAAATGTATCCATTAATTTAACCACTAATGCCTTTTCAGGTCACTGGTATCCAGCAGTCACCGTGTGAGAGGAGGGGGACACCCTGGACAGGTCTCCAGTCCATCACAGTCACATGGAGACAAACACAACCATTCACTCTCTCACTCACACCTAGGGACAATTTAGAGTTGCCAACTATGCTAGTACAATTTATGGTTCAATCAAAGCACAGCCACATGAGAATCATCTGCTGCCTGTGACAACAGAAACTTGTCACTGGTTGGTTGTCAGCACTGGTTTGTCTCACACTTTTGAGTGATCGGGTCTTTAAAAACAAGTCTCGGGAATTTATGAGACTAGTGAAGTTTCACTGTAATTACAAAACATGGTTAAATTCATGTTGTGGTCGACTAACGTCATGTTCAGATGGGGTTTCTTAAATATTGACATCTTGCCGTTTTATTAAGATTTTGAAAGGAACCACAAAAACAAAAAAGGAACGCCATTTAAAAGGTTATGCCATTTCTGATATACATTTATTGCATGCTAAAAGCACGATATAGTGTGTCGTGTGCAAGGACTCGTGCACACAAACTGAAATGAAGGCTGTTCACTGGTCCACGTTTTTAACTCGCAACACCACTGGGACTGAGGTGCACGGGATCATTCCCAGTTCTGTGATGACTAAATCCACAAAATCAGGCGGCGTCACGTCATACACCAGGTTGAGCAGGCCAAGAGAGGGCACTTCCTGCCAGTTCTCCAACTGAGTTTTACCTTTACGGGTCACGATGAGGTCATCTGGGTCATCTGGAGAGGAAAGATGAAAGTTACAGGATGGATTTAACAGCAGGTGCTTTGTTAACAAAAAGGAAAAACTATAATCGTTTTTAGGGAGCTGAAACTGCACTTTCCATACCGAGTTCGTTGGATACGAAGGAGTCTGTTTGCACCCGCTCACAGAACTTGTAGGTCTCACAACAAACCAGCACAGGCACGTTAAAAGCTTTGGCTACCAGAGCAATCTGAGAAGTCCCAACTCGAGACATGACGTAGCCGTTGGCCAAGAGAGCGTGAGCGCCAAGGAACACCTTTGATACCTAGAAAAGAACAAAAACTTTCTTCCAGACGAATCTTCTGACGAACCGCTTTAACGTGGCAGAATCAGCACCTTCTGTAATCTACGACAGCTTTCCCATTACCTCTGGAAGGATGTAGGAGACAGCCGAGATGAGGACGTAGGTGCAGCTGATGCCTCTCTGGACGAGGCACCTCAGAGCCTCCCTGCCCTCCAGCCGCGGCCTGCTGTCCACAACTATGACACGGAACTTCCTTCTTTTCTCAAAGGCCTCAAACAGGATGTGGTTGACCAGAGAAGAGCTGATGGGGGTAAAAACGTTGAGTTGTTGTGGAAGGAAGAAAAGCCAAAAATGGAAGAGAAAGTGTCTGGACACATTTGTGCTTATTAAAGTCTGAAGCAGTGCAGGAGACAGTTTACAGCCACAGTTAAAATATGTGAAGTGTCTTACCATCCATAAACTAGAATAACGTCACCATCGCTGATCTTTTCTATGGCGGACTCAGCGATAGCTTTAGCAGCAAGAATGATCTTGTCTTTAATGTACAACTCCATTAAGCTGAGGAGTTTATTCTTTGCCTAAAACAGACAGAAGAATGGCGTGTTATAGGTTAGGTTATATTTGTCATGTGCAAAATGGACACGAGGTCAACAATGCAATGAAATGTTTAGGACGAGAACCATCTCGACACC
>JARVLU010009052.1:0-10436 GCA_031762415.1 Simpsonichthys santanae
CCAAGATGGTTTCTGGAGGCTGTCCTGTCCCTCGTCAACTCCTCCCAGGCAGGCAGCCACAGCCAAAGTGGTTCAAGACAAGAAAGTAACTTCTCTGACTGATGAAGCCCTCTGGAGTGAGGGTGAAATTTTCTACTAAAAAGAAACTGTCCAGATGACCTGATGTAGGTTTGCGGAATGTCCCACCTGTTTCAATAACTCTTAAACCGGGAACAATTCTTATTTTTCAACATCAATATTGACTCAGACATGAGCAAATTGTAGGCATTGAACAAACAAGGGTTTGTTGGGTGCTGGGGTGTTGCAGTCTACCGTTTCATGCTGGAACACCCCGCTTGATCCAGTTCCTAAACCTGGTAAATCTGATTACCGTATGGTCCATGATTTGAGGCACATTAATAAAGTTGTTGTACCTAATAAATATGGTGCTCCTAATCCATATGTTATGATGAATGCAATTCAGCCGGAGCATGAATTCTTCACTTGTATCGACTTGGCTATTGCATTTTTTGTGTGCCCTTGGAGGCAGGGCCAAGGGATTTGTTTGCATTAACCTATAAGGGGAAACAATTTACTTATTCTCAGCTGCCACAAGGTTCTGTAGACTCTCCGTCCATCTTTAATCATGTTTTGAAGCAAGTACTGGCTGATTTGCCATTGCCACAGGGGGGTGGTGTTATTACAATATGTGGATGACATTCTTTTAGCGGCGACATCTTCAGACTGTTATGCAGGCATCTGAATTTGTACGTCGACATTTAGCTCAGTACGGATTCAAAGAGTCAAAGGATAAATTGCAGGTTGGCTGTTCTAAAGTTACGTTTCTGGATAGGGTCATTTCTTCCTCAGGCCCACAATTGACACCATCTCAGAAGAGCTCCATTTAAAATAATTCCAAACCAGTCAATGTTAGAATGATGATGAAATTTCTGGGGTTGATCAATTATAGTAAGAACTTTATTCCAGATTTCAGTTGTAAAGTTGCTCCTCTGAGAAGCCTAATTTCAGCTGTAGGATATAAAAATTATCTATCCCTGCTGAAGTGGACAGAGGATGTTGACAGGGCTTTTGTGGAAATAAAACAGGCTTTGTTTGCTACGTGTTCTCTGCAGTGTCCTGATTACTCTTTGCCATTTCACCTAGATGTGGATGAAAAAGATGGATTTGTCAATGCCGTCTTGTTTCAAAGGGGAGGGACTAACTCTGAGAGACACGTCTTGATGTATTAGTGCAAAATTAGATCAAATTGAGATCGGCCACCCTGTCTGTGTAAGACATGTAGTGGCCATCGGAAAAGCTATTCTAAAGACAACTCATATAACGATGGGAAATTAAGTTTTTGTTCACACAATTCATGATGTGACGTCTTTCCTCAACTCACAGGCTTTTACATTTTCAGTACAAATAACAGAAAATCTTAGAAGATTACTACATAAATCACACATACATTTTACGAGCCAGGGTGTTAATATGGCTGCACAGACTGATACAAAACAGGATCATGACTGTGTTAGTGACACCACAGAGGAAATGAGATTGCATGAAAACCTTTCTAAAGACCCTATAACAGATCCAGACATGATATTGTTTTGTGATGGACACAGTCACCGAAATGAAACGGGGACATTAGTTACTGCTTTTGCTATTGTGGAAAAAACAGATGGAGGGTTTGTTGAAATCAAGGCAGAAGTTATCCCACAGCCAGCTTCAGCACAATTAGTTGAGCTCAGAGCATTGACAGAAGCTTGTCAAATAGCAGCAGGAAAAAAGGTGAATATCTACACAGTTTCTGCGTATGTCTTCCAAGCCGTGCATGTGGATCTCTGTCATTGGAGGAGAAAAGGATTTGTTACTTCTTCTGGAGAGCCAGTCAGACATTTTAAACAACTACTTGAATTATATTATGCATTATTGGAACCCAGACAAATTTCAGTGATTATATGTAAAGGACATGGAAAGGCAAATCCTTTTATTTCTCATGGTAACAACAAGGCAGATCAGGCAGCAAAAACAGTTACAGGTTGCACTTTAAGATCACAGATGATCCAGAGACCTGAGAAAAAGAATTCTGAAGAGTATTTTGAAAAAGAGTTCACTCTAGAAACTATTAAGGAAATACAAAATGCAGCTTCTCCGTTTGAAAAACAGGTGTGGTTAGAACGTGGAGCCCAAAAAGGTCCTGAAGGGATTTGGAGGAATCATGAAGGCAGGATAGTGGCCCCAGCTGGTCTGTTGAACATGTTGTGTCAAGAGGCTCACAGCAGAGGGCACTGTGTTACCTCAAAAATGACTGTCTTAATATCACAGAACTGGTGGCATCCTAAGTTGACAGTGATCACTAAATACTTTACATAGACTTGTGAGATATGTTGTCATCATAATCCAAGGGTTGCATTTAAGACTGGACTTGGTGGTTTTCCTCTACCTCATGTACCATGGAGAGATAGTTATTGATTTTTCTGATATGGGGGCTGAAAATAGAGTGAATGGGAAACGATATCTACTTGTGTATGTGGACCCATTCTCTAGATGGGTTGAAGCTGTTCTAACAAAGACTGAAAAGGCAAAAAAAGTGATAAAGTGGTGGACAAAGGAACTAATCCTCAGATTTGAAGTCACTGCAGTGATCAGATCAGATAATGGTACACATTTTGCAAACGACAAATTAAAAGAAGTTGAAAAATGTTTGGCATTCAATATAAGTTTGGAACTGTCTATCATCCAGCATCTCAGGGGTTAGTGAGCTAACCGCACTCTTATAGAACATTTGGCAAAAGTCTGCGCAGACACAAAATTAGAATGGCCCGAAGCTCTCCCCTTAGTTTTGTTCAATTTAAGGTTGACCCCAAATACTACCCTGAATGTAAGCCCACATGAGATACTTACAGGAAGGAGAATGCCATGTCCTTTTACTCATACTTTGCCTTCAGAAAGTAGTATGTTAGAAATACAATATCATGACATATGAGAGTATTTGAAGAAGCTTAATAATACTGTGATGAGTATCTCTCAACAGATCCAGGAGATCCAGTCTTAGGAGGGAGAACAGAACTGTGCCCTTGTGGAAACAGGTGACTGGATTCTATGGAAGGTGACGCAATTCAACTGGACAGAACCCAGGTGTCAAGGTCCCTATAAAGTAGCTGCAGCAACATCTCGTTGTGTAAAAGTTTGGCTGACTGAGGATAAGCTCAGTAATTGGATTCATTAGACGCACTGTGTTAAAAGTTTTGACCCTGCTCATTGCACTTTACAGCAGGTACGAGAGGACTTGGCTGAACTGAACGTGGAAGCAGCAGTCCAGGATGACGTTGAACCTTCAACTCCAGCTGTGACGAGAGGACTTTGCTGAACTGAACGTGGCAGCAACAGTCCAGGATGACGTTGAACCTTCATCTCCAGCTGTGAAGCATCAACCACCCATTCCAAGTCCACGATACAACTTGAGAACAAAATCAAAGATTTAAAATAACATTACATAAAAGGGGATATAGACAGTTACACTTACATGTTGCAGGAAGAATGAATTATCGAGTAATCGGGTTAAGTGTGATAACCCTTTAGGGAATCACTTTAATCGCAGGCCTCATTCTGTGGTATCATCCTAAAGCTAAGACAGATTCCTCTGTGTTTGTTTGCAATAATGTCAACAGGTCCTGTGATGAGGATCCTCACTTCTTGCCCAGAAGAGGGACAGGTAAAACAGAGTTTGCAGATGTGTTGAATGATGTTCAGATTCAGGTGAACACAGACAGTGTAATTAGCAGGTCAAAGAAATCTACGACTGCCGATTTTCTACATTTTAATTTTACCGCAGGCGTAACCGCATCAGTTAAGTTTGATCTTTGCTCTGTAATCTATTGTGGCACAAAACAGGAGTCATTTGTTGGTGCAGTTAAGTATACAGTATATGTGTGACTTACAGGCATGACATGAATTGTAGGGAATGGAGTCACATTTTATGCAATACAGGAATAAGAATGTGACAAGGATTTGTTAGCTCTATGTTTGGACAAGAATGTTGTACATTTATTCCTAATAATACAAGTCCAGATAGTTCATTTACGAGAGCTCTTGATGGCTTGAAATCTTTATCTGAAGAGTTGGCTGAAAGTTCTGGAGTTAAGAATCCTTTGAGGGTTCATATCAACTTTTGGAAAATGGAGGGCTGTCATAATTACAGCTATGATTACAATACTTGCAGTTGTGGTTATGTTGATTTTCTTGTGGATGTTGCTGTGTTCCTTGGGTGAGACATTTGTGTTTGAGATGTATAAGTAGGGCAGTTGATAGATTCCCTCAGCCACCATCTTATCAGATGAGCATACAAGTAGCAGAAGTTTTGTCCCTTACTGGTGCCTATGACGATGAGGATGAGGATGAAGAAGCCTGACTTTGCTACATACAGTACCTGAAGTGCCCCTAGTTCATATTATTTGCTAAGGATAAAACATGCCAGAAATATAGATTCCACACACTAGAGGCATGAGATTTATAGAAGGGACAAAACGCTTGTTTTTGTTTGTTTTTATGTGTTTTTATTTGTTTTTATTACATTTTATTACATTTTAAGCATATAAGCTTTGACAGTCACGGTATATTGTAGTATGTTAGTTATTGATTTTTGTGAGACCATTTAGTATTGGTAGTTATTTTTATACACAGGGTTTTATAATCTGGTGGGTTACATTAGAATGAGGAAGAATAAAGTGTGGCAATGTTAAGCGTTTTCCACTATGTACACCACAGTTGTAATTACATTGACACATAGTTTTTTACAGATACATTATATATAGAATGTTGTTGACATGACATTTATCATGTCAAAAGGGGAATTTAAATATATTTATGTCAGTATTATATTTGTTGTTACTGAAAGTTGTGTACATCTACGTTCTACGGTATAAATGCATATTAAACCGATGCAGAACCTTTAGTTCTATTTCATATGAACTACGCCCTTTAGACAGATTTCGTTTATTGGATAATCCCATGCGTGCCAGCGCCCACTGAAAACCTTTAGTCCACGCCCACCTACTGTGTAGGCCCACCCCGTGTCTATATATTCTACCGACACGGGACAATAGTCTCCTTTTATGATTCAGCCATCGGCTGAAGACCTACTCAAGTAAAGAAGGGGAAAAAAATGGCCAGAACCTGTCCAGCATGCGAAGTCACCCTCATCCGGAGCTTCGACCTCCACCAGATTTGTGAGGGGTGCTTGGGTTCCCAGCACGCTGAACTCGACATCGCATTTGCTGCCTCCTGCCCGCCGGAGACCGGGACCACCGGGCAGCCTTGTTCAAGGCTATCGGAAGCGACGACTGGCAGGTGCAGGATGAGACACCGCTGGACGAAGCCATTACCCTTTTTAATGCGGGGGTTGAGCCGAATGGCTCACCTGACCATGGGGATGGAGGCAGCATCCGAAGCACTGTGCCATCCCTCCTCGAGAGCATGGTGCTGGACGAGGAGTGTCAGAGTGTATGCTCTGCGCCCCTCCTTCCCTTGAGGTCAGCGGCCACCATGCTCCCAGCCATAGGCACCCTTCTCCAAGAACTGCCCGCCATTATCCAGGAAGCGGCAGACACGAAGGGCCTGCCCGTCCCGGTTCCTCCCCTGCCGAGATCGGATGATCTGGCTGGAAGGTTCGGCTCCATGTTGGCCCAGCGCTCTGACCTAATCTGGCCTCGTTTTCCTGCTGTGACATCATACTGGAACGAGGTTGCAGCAGCGCCCGCAAAAGTGAAAGCCCCAGCTTCAACTTCTTCTCCAATCACAAAGGTGGAGGGGTTTACTGAACGGGGCTTCCCATCAGTACCCCCCTGGAGCAGAGCCTAACGGAGGTGTTCGGGGCGAAAGCCGCCAGGATGGACCAGAAACTGGTCCCACCTGGGAGGCATGACCAGACCGTCCTGCAGCTCTCCAACAGAGCTCATCAGTGCTCTGTCCAGGCTGCTGCGGCCAGCAATAACATTGCTCTCCTTGCCTTCCACATTTCCAAAAGGCTGAAGGAGATGGACCTGCCTGAAGAAGCGAAAAGCTCGTTGTGCAAAGCTGCAGACGTGATCCTCAACCTCTGTGCTACAGCCACAGTCTGCCTGTCACAAACTGCTGCCTGGATGACCATGATCCAGCGCACAACGTGGCTCTGACATGCCCCTTCGTTGCCTGACAGCCTTCAGAAAGATTTGCTCGAAGGTCTGATAATGCCTGAGGCACTTTTTGGGACAAGTCTCACAGCTCTGCTCAACAGATCAAAAACAAAAGATGAGGTGTCCGAGACGGTTTGCAACCTCATGACGTCACATCCACCCTCCCGTCGCTCCGACGGGTGGAGAGACCGACACTACCAGAGGCAGCAGTACGGGCGCTCCGCGACTGCAGCGGTGGCCCCCTGTTCAGCTCCACCACCGGCCACTCCCATCAGAGAACAGCGGCACCCACCTCGTCATCCAGGTGCTGCCCAGTGCTTTCTGAGAGGCCGCCCACAGACGCAGCCCTGGAGCAGCCAGCAGCAGCAACAGCACCAGCAGGGCCCGCCACGCAGACAACAGCACAAGAAATGACTCATTGCGGGAAGTGTGTGTGATGTTGCTAATTGTTTTGAAATTAAACAAAATCACTCAAAGAGCAGTTCCTCACCCATTTTGAGCCTGTCTGTTGGACTGAATGATTCCTCAGCAGCTCTGACACACACATTTCCCACAAATGACAAGCTGGTCTTTGATAAACAGCTGTTTACGAGACCCCATAGCTTGGGCAACGTCATAAAGCACTCCTGCTTCACGCCTGATGAACCTCATGCTACAGAGATTGAGCCAGGTAAAAAAAAACCCACTCTCTGCCTCAAACAGAGTTACATCCCACTGGTTCAGTTCCCACGCTGCCCAGCAGGGTTAATCACCTCTCATTACAGCCTCTGTCGACTCGGCGCCTCACATACACAAGTGACGCCACCCATCGACAGCTAGAGTAGGCTCGCTGCAGCTCTGAACACAGCACAAAGAGACGCATCACGCAGAGTGAACGCGAGCCACTGTGTAAGTGGCGTGCCACGTGCTGCAAAAACAACGCCTTGTCTAAGCGTGTTTACCCACAGGCGGAACGCACCACTGAGGCAGCCACACAGCCCTTCAGGGCGGGCCCCCCGTGGGTCATTCGTGTGACGGAGGAAGGGGCCTTGAAGTGGTTGACATCCATGATGCGTATGGTGCGTCACGAACACGCACGTCTGCTCTCCGAGCGAAATGCACAATGGCAGAAAATGTGTTCACTGGACAAATGGATGGATGCGCTCATACACAAAGGCTACGCACTACAATTCGCAGCAAAACCACCTCCTTTCAGAGAGATTCTAAAGACTGTGCTGTCATGCCCAGAGCAAAGCTCCTCCCTCCGGTCAGAAATCCAGGAATTGCTGACGAAAGGGGTGGTCTCCAGAGTCCCAGACAGGGAGGAAAACACTGGTTTTTACTCACATTATTTTCTCATACCAAATAAAAAAGGGGGGTTGCGGCCAATCCTCAGTTAGTCTACATTCAACAAATCGATTGTGGAGAGACAGTTTCACATGTTGACAATAAAACAGCTGTTGAGAAACATCCACCAGAAAGATTGGTTCATATCCCTCGACCTGCGAGATGCTTATTGGCACATTTCAATAGTCCCAAAACACAGGAAATTCCTACATTTTTCCTTCCAAGGGGCCCAATTTGAGTACAACAGGCTCTCTTTCGGCTATTCCCTCGCACTCAGGACATTCTTAAGGTGCGTGGAGACCGCCCTCCGACCGTTACGCACGACTGGGATGAGAATTCTCTTTTATCTGGACAATTTACTGCTGCTGAGTAAGTCCAGAGAGGAAGCCGCGACCCAGACCAGGGCTCTAGCAGAACATCTGCCAATTCTGGGGTTCTCGGTGAATTGGGAGAAGAGCTCCGCCCTCCCCTCTCAGATTATTGTTTATCTGGGAGTGGAGCTGAATTTGTGCACGATGAGGGCTTGCCTGTCACAGCAGAGAGCCCTTGACCTGACAGCTCAGCTGAACCGCGTCTGACCTGGAAGAGTGGTGATGGCGGCGTCCATCATGCGTCTCCTCAGCATGATGGTTGCCGCTCATGTTGTCGTGAATCTCGGTTTACTTCATATGAGATCATTATAGCGTTGGTTTGCCCGCCTACGCATAGATCCTGTGCGTCAGAAGAGGCGGAGGATTTCGGTTCCCCCTTCTGTGGGAACACACCTACATATATATACATATTTACATATTTTGCCCCTCTGCTTCAAAATCAGCATGTACTGATACACACTAACAACAAGGTGGTAGCATCGCACATAAATCGCCAAGGCGGTGTTCGTTCAGCCCAGCTGCTGCGCGTGGCGAGGCAGCATCTGTTCTGGGATCAATGGCATTTGCTTTCGCTGAGAGCGGTGTACATTCCCGGTGTTCTGAACAAGGGGGCGGACATCATGTCAAGGGGCGGTCCACGTCATGGAGACTGGGCCCTCCATCCTGCCATGATCGCTCAGATCTGGACCAGATTTGGCTGCGCGGCGGTGGATCTGTTAGCGTTACGAGAGAATGTACAGTGTCCACTGTGGTTCTCACTGAGCCCACAAGACAATCCTCCCCTGGGAGTGGACGCTTTTACGCACAGCTCGCAGGACGAGCGATCATGCGCTTTCCGGAGATAGGCCAGTCCCTTTGGGCTTGGATGCTGAATGGAACCGTTTAGCGCGTTTGGGCCTCTCTCCAGCGTTTGTCCAGACCATTCAAGATGCATGAGCTGTCTACGATGTCACTTTATGTGTCTAACTGGGCAGTTTTTCAGTGCTGGTGCACTGAAAAAGATGTTGATGCTACGTCGTGTGAGATTGGCTGCGTACTGTCATTTCTGCAGCTGCTGAAGGACAGGAATTTAGCCTTCAACACCATTAAGGTTTATGCTGCAGCTATTTCCTCGTGCCACGAGGGGTTTGGGGACAGGACGTTGTTTAATCACCCTCTGATGAAGCGTTTTTTTAAAAGGTGTGCGTCGGTACAGACCGGTGACACGCCCCCTTGCTCCTCAGTGGGATCTGGCGCTAGTTTTACGCAAATTACTTAAAGCTCCTTTTGAACCTTTAAGTGAAGTGCAAATAAAGTTCCTGTCTCTTAAAACGGCACTGTTGTTGGGCCTCAATTCCTGCTAAGAGAGTAAGTGATTTAGGTGCCTTCTCTGTTGCTCCTTCATGCTTGAAAATTCAACCTGATGGAAGCTCTGCCACTTTAAGGCCCAATCCAGCCTACATGCCAAAATGCATAAATAGTTCTTTCATATCAAGGACGATCGCGCTAAATGGGTTTCATCTTCCTCCGCACGCATCTGAGGAAGAGGCCACATTGCATCTATTGTGCCCGGTGCGTGCACTCACATGTTATGTGACACGCACAGCCGCTCTACGTCATTCTCAGTGCCTGTTTGTTCACTACAGAGACAGCTCGGTTGGACGCCCTCTGTCCTCTCAGCGCCTCTCTCATTGGTTGTATGTGAGGCCATCTCAGAGGCCCACAGAGCCACTGGGGCAGAACCCTCACAAATCCTGCGTGCACATTCCACGCGGGCCATCGCGTCCTCCACAGCGCTGCACAGTGGGATGACAGTCAGTGACATCTGTTCAGCAGCGGTGTTGGCTACGCCTTGCTCTTTCATACGTTTTTATCTGTGTGATGTATCTGCATTTTCTATGACTCACTCAGTTCTCAGAGTCTTATCAGAGTAATTGTTGAGTCCTTCATGAAGTTCTACTCTGAGTTCACATCTGCCTGCAGGTAGGCATGATGTGTGAGTGTTCATCATCAGTCACAGTGCCATGTTACTGTTGTTTTCTGATTGTTGTTTAATAAAGTTCTGATCTGTTCAATGCATAGTTTTCAGTAACAGTTACGTTCCCTCAGTTTGCTGGTTTGCCCGCCAGGGTCTGTTCTACCCTCTGGCGCAGTTTCACAGTCATACTATAAACTGAGCACAACAAATAAAGTGCAAAATAAAATAATAATAAACATATATTTTTTTTAGTGATACACCGATCCACATTTTCTTACTTCCGATCCGATCCCGATACTTAACTCTGTGTATCTGCCGATACCGATACCAGTTCCAATATCAACATCATCATGATTTTATACGAGGCTGTAATAATCTCCTCTCAAGTACAATGTGTACACATATATGCATGCATGTCAAAAAAGGCAACTTGATGTAAGTTTTATTAATGTTGGATAAGTTTCAAAGTTACAATTAAATTCTGCCAACACAAAACATGTTTTATTTTATTCCTAGCTTTAAAGTGGATATTTAAGTGATTAATTTAAGCGATTGTTTGTTTAAAGTTAATTTATATATTATTTTAAATAAGGGGGTGATATAAGAATTTTTTTCTTCTTTCTGCAC
>JARVLU010009094.1:0-10432 GCA_031762415.1 Simpsonichthys santanae
TTATACTCCTTTTAGATTTTTTTCTGCTTACATTTTCTGCTATTTCAACTACTATTTAGCTGTTTTTATGCTAATTTCAGCTGTATTCATTTAAATTCAAGTTTTTTATGGTAATTTCGGCTACGTTTTGCTTAAGTAACTGCTTTATGCTCTTTCAGCTTTTTTCTGCTTGTTCAGCTTTTTCTGCTCTTTCAGCTACTATTTAGCTCTTTTGATGCTACTTTTAGCTTTGTCAGCTAATTCCTTTTTTTATATAGCTTATTTCAGCTCTTTCTGCTTCCTGCTGCTAGTTTCAGCTTCTTTTTGCCTTTTCAACTACATTAAAAAATGTTTTTTAATATTCAGTTTTTGTAACTAATTTCCTAATTTTGTGCTAATGTCTGCTTCTTTAAACCTAATTCAGCAAATATGTGTTCTGCTTTCTTCCACTAACTTGGACTTATTCTTCCATTTTTGCTAATTTCAGCTGTTTTTCAGCAAGTTGATCAGCAATAAGCACTCACACTGCATTTTCACAGGAAATGCAATTTCTCTAGTTAAAGTTGTTGGTTGAACTCCTGCAATGAGTTTTAACAAAATTGCTTCAAATGAACGTTTGTCATTCTCTTCTTGAACAGAAGAGGTCACCATGAAGAAATATTACCAGTGAACTGGATTGTTTTTAAAATAGTTGAACCCATTGTATACCTCTGAATGACAGGTTCACAAGTTAGGAATACTGTTGCATTATGGATATTTACTGTGTACAACCAGGTGTGTGTCTAACCCTGTAACTTATTGGCCACAGGTCGTGTGCTGATTTGTGCAAGTGATGACCGCACTTGTGCCCAGCTGCAGCAGTACATCAGACACGGCTCTGACTGGCTGCTAAATCGACTGTACGCTCGCACCATCGGTAAACGTGACTCTTCTGCAGCTGCTGCCTTTGAGCTGGACTCGAACAAAAAAGCTAAAAGCCGGGTGAAGAAATCAAGCAAAGGAAAAGAGCCTGCAAAGAAAACCCCCTCAAAGACCACAAAACATAAAAGCAGACCCTCTCTGACCCTGACCCAGATGATGGGGAAGGCGGAGTCAGCCGAGGTGATGGGCAGCAGTGGAGACGAGGACGATCTGATGGAGCAGGATGAAGGCGAGGAAGAACAGCTAAAGTTAGATCTGTCGTCAGACGCTTATTATGGCATCCTGAAGGAGCCACTCACTGTCATTCACCCCCTGCAAGGCTGCGCCGACCCCCACAGCTTGACCCGGGTGCTGCACGAGGTGGAGCCAAGCTTCGTGGTGCTGTACGACGCAGAACTGAGCTTTGTTCGCCAACTGGAGATCTACAAAGCCAATCGGCCTGGGAAGCCGCTTCGAGTGTACTTCCTTATTTATGGAGGCTCGACAGAAGAACAGAAGTATCTGACAACGCTGTCGAAGGAAAAGAAGGCATTCGAACACCTCATCAGGTCAGAAGGAGCTTTTTCATTGTCATACTCCAAACACTAACACATGTTTCAAAGTACAGTAGTCCCTCATCGCCGGGGATCTGTATCCTGAAGACCTGTGATAAGTGAAAAACCATGAAGTAGGAATAATAGTATAAGTAGTAGTTTATTTACGTATATGAGATAAGGCGTCTTAAATCCTTCCCACACTCTTGCAATATTCTAAACTATGTTTCTAAACGCTCTAAAAAAGCACAGAATGTCATGATTTCAGCTCTCAGCCACCTGAAAGCGCTCTTGGCCACGCCCACTTCTAAGCTCTGCACAAGAACAGCTGATCAGCTGCAGCAGGAAGTTTATCCTGCAGCTCTGGGCTACACAGCAGGTGCTAAATAATTTAAAATAATTTATTTTAAATAAAAATGTCCATGCCGATCGTGCGGCTCATCCATCAGTCAGCCAATTGTGTGTCCAATCTTATTTTGAAAAACCGCGATAGAGCGAGTCCACGATAAACAAACGGCGAACTAGCGAGGGACTACTGTAGCAGTATATATATATATATTTTTTTTTTTTTACCAAAACAGATACAACTATCTTGTTTAGTTTAGTTTAGTTTAGTTTATTTGTTCATTTTTTTTTTTTTTTAAATACAATACAAAACAATCCCATGAACAATAACGTACAGAATATAAAAAAAAAAAAAAAAAATGAAAGGCAGCAGAAAGAAGAAAAAATTAGGGGTGCACTGATTACAGATTTTTGGCCGATCACCGATTTCTACAAAGTCTGACTTGCCGATTCCGATTTTGTTTTATGATCAACACTGTTAAATGTTGTAAGGTCACAATGCGCCTTCAAATTTCAATCTTATTTTGTTGAAAAACAGACCCTTTAACAATATTCTAGAAACAATACAAACTTGTTTTAACTGGTCACAAGGTAGTGCTCTGAAATATAAATGAAGTTTA
The DNA here is from genome assembly GCA_031762415.1 of Simpsonichthys santanae. NCBI lineage: Eukaryota > Metazoa > Chordata > Actinopteri > Cyprinodontiformes > Rivulidae > Simpsonichthys > Simpsonichthys santanae. Next base: position 2,399 of record JARVLU010009094.1, read on the forward strand.
GACAATTGTTGTTAAAACTAAAGAAATCTGTAAAATCGGTTTCTCATGCAAGCATTGGCCGATTTCCGAAAATTAAGGAAATCGGTGCACCCCTAATCATGATATATATATCAATATCAAATTATTGTCCAGCCCTAAGTGAAGGTTGTTCTTAAAAATACTGTACTGTACCGGTATGTCTCTTTTAAAAAATAAAAGCAAAAGTCAAGAAACTAGGTTTAAACCAAACAAAACAAATTCTATAATTAAATTAAGCTGCAATAAGAAAAAGCGACATCTTTCATGTGTGCATGAATGCACATCTTGCATCGATGTGGCTTTGGACTAATGATCATTTGGTCATTCACATTTTCGCTCTGCTGATTAGCAAAACAGCGATTTAAACTTTAACACAAGCTGTTTTTTTTTTTTTGTACCTTCATTTTAGATCAACAACGTGTTAAATCTGAAAACAGCTCAATATTTTGACACTGAAATGTCAAGTGTCATGCTGAAACAGCTCATTTAAAGGTAATCATCCACACTTATAATGGCTGTTCAAAGAACGTTCGTTTCATGTGGGTGTTTGGGACAACACTTGCAGTGAGGTAATAATTACCTTTTAAGTGTGAGAGGACAATAACAAGCACATTTCCTTCCAACAGAGGCACTGTGTCAAAGGTAAAGATCTGATACGAGGTTTGCTTGTCAGACACACGTATTGGACGGAAAGAGAGATAACAGGTGTGCCACATTAGTCAAACCTCCAGTAAGTAATATTCAAATCTGAACCCGTTACCCTGCATTTGACAGTCATTGCTGAGTCTGACGAGCGCAAAACCGTCTCTTTTGTACACCTGTCAAATGTGCTTGGGAGTTCAGTACCTGAGACCACAAAGGCAGTTTGCGGGTACATGTTTGGTGAGCGGCACTTTCATCACCTTACAATTGCCATCCTCGTCGGCAGGCGTGAATCAAGGCTCGCTAGTTTGCTGGACTGCTGCCTGATTACGAGACTTGTTCTGACCAGAGCGGTCCACAACAGGGTGCCGGAGGCTTCGTGGCAAGCTCCCGCTGTGTGACAATCTTGTTTCAGTGATGTGTTCCCAAAGACACAAAGACAACACAACCTGATCTTCTTTCTTTTTTTTTTAAACAAATGTAGTTTTTAACCAAAATGTTGGAACTTGAATGTAATGTTGCAGCTGAACTGATATTTGAACAAAAAGGATTTAGAATACATGGATAAAACGGTTCTGTCAAGCCGATGCCTAGCAAATTAAACCAATTCACACAGCCGCTGAATATAAGCTTTCATTATTAAGTGAAACTTTCCATCAAGCTGAGCTGGACAGAAACCAACAAGTAGCTCAGAAGCTTTTCTGACTACAACCTTGGTCAGTTCGGCTTATGAAACCAGCCAGTGTGAGGCCCGAGTTCCACTTTTCTCGTCTGTGGTTCATTCAAGTTTGAGAGGAGCGAGGGGGTGGAGGGCCCGCAACACAATTACACAACTTGTTTTTTATTCATATCTTGAGATTCTTGCTCAAACTGGTTCGATGGTGTCCCTCTATATGCTCATCACAAAAAATATGAAGGTGAAACTACACCTAGCCTGAACTAGCATTTAATGGTGCCATAAAGTTTCAACACGGGCAAAGTTAAACAATATGCAAATGTCTTACACTGCTCATGGGAAAAGCATCTGTTTATCTGAAACAATTAAAAGGTTATTGGTTTCATAGTAAGCTCTGAAAGTTCTGATAATAAGCACCAAATACAAAACCCTAAAAATTAAGCAAACTCTCAAAACCAAATCACTTCAAAGCTCATAATTATTTTGTACTCAGAACTCTGTGTTAATTAAATGAGACAGATCCATTAAAATGTGCAAAAAGGAAGATCAGGAGACTCATTATATGAACAAATCGGTTTTGATGTGGCTCAATTATCTGGCAGCTTGTTTGATAAATACTTTAGGAGGGAGTGAATCTTCACAGTATGCTGCTCGAAACCAAAGTAATAACAGACCGACTGAAAACAAGCCAATTTTCCCCCCCTCCCATAACAAGGCAAATCAAAGCAGCATTTCAACAAGTTTCCATGTGTATGTGTCGATGAGAAAACTCTGCAATGTTGGGGTTTACAATCCTGGTCTCACACTCACTGTGCAGTACATTACAACACGTTTCCTTAGACGTATAACCGACATTTGCCTGATGTCAAAACTAACAGCCGTAAAACTGAGTGTGCGAGCATAAAAATGTCTCCGGGCAGCTGCAAATCTGTTCATTCATTCTTGTCACCGGTACTGCAGTTTATGAAGGGGTCGGCGGAGGCTTATTGTTACATTCTTACACCGACTATAGCAAAGAGTCAAAGATTTCCATCAACAAAACAAAAAAAAAAAACAGCCAATTACAAATTCCACTAAATTCTCAGACTACTTACTTTATTTGGGATTTTGTTTACAGTGCCTGCAGACTCCCACAGCCGATAAGTGGCAACCTTTGTCCTTTCAATGAAGTCGGTGCATACACCACGGCTGCTGCCTTTATCAATCCACCATCACAAGTAAAACAAGAAATCTGTACATGCCAGGATTTCAGCAAAGGATAGACACTAATCAGTAGTCTAGAGAGCCTTTGCTCCGTTTTTCTCACAACTGAAGGCAAAAGCACTTGATTAATAATGTCAAATAAAGATATCCACTAAGAAAATGTACTTGTCGGAAAATAGTTTTCAATTAAACATGTTTCCCCTTGCAGTAGTTTTCACGTCAGTCATATCCAAACACTAAACTTATCAGTTTTAGACCTATTTATGATTAAGTTGTTACAGAGGGGCCTGTTTATGTTTATTTATACACGTTTGGCAATGAATTTCTAAAAACACAGCAACTAAATTGTATCTTTCAGGCCACTAGAAGTATTTTTTAACATGTTAAAATGTTGAACACATGATTTCAAATCCCCTGATGTGGGGAAAAAAGACTCTTTATATATTTATACATGAAATAATGTTTCAAAAATATGTAACAATAAAATGATAATAGTTATTTAACCATAGTGCTTTCAGCATTTAAACTGGCATGTAATTCTCCATACAGATACAGTTGCAAATTAAAACAGTAAATAAAAATTAGACTCATTTAAGACAAAAGGAAAGTAACAGAGAAAATTAGATCTTATTCTTTTCTTTTTGTGTAAATCTGTCTACGTGTATTTATGTTTTTGTACCTTTGGAGTATTGCACAACTGCTCCAGAACTTGCACAGACAAAAACAAGCGTGCATTCGTTCAATATGACCCAAATAAAAAGATTAACACGCACTAAAATCAAACAGAAACGAATAAATGTTACTCACTTTCTCCGTGCGCTCGATGAGAGGTCATCACCGCGCAGCAGACTGCGGTCAAAACAAAACCCAAAGTCCGGAGCCACATCACGGACACATCCACCGCTGCACGACGGCTAAAATAACACAATTAATCCCAGGCGAGGACAGCTCAAGCTGCGGCAGATACACGTTCAGGAAACTGTGTCGCGGCGTGGGCCAACAGGTAAACAAAAATAAATAAAAGACATCCCGGAAGATGGGGCGGAGGAAACGTGTCCAACGTGTGCACTCAAACACAAGCTAATGGTTGCTAACGTTAGCCACTCGGTGAAAAATCCACATTAACTAACACAAACAAAACCATGAGCGTTTTCAAGTTTCCTAAACATTCGTTTTTAAATGAAAGTATCCTATTCGAGTTCACAAATGTACGTAAGAAAGCAAAAAGAAGCAGACTTGTTGGCTTAGCAGGAGCGCTAGCGGTAATGCTAGCTCTGAAGCTAACCTGGCTAACCTCCACTTCGGTCCAGGCCACAAGTGAAGTTTGCTCAGCTCTCCGCCAACCTTTACAGTAAACTTTACGAAGTGCCACCCACAACCCGTTTAGCTGCAGTGTGGATTATTATTTTTAAAAAGTCGATATGCACGAGTGAAAACCTCTGTGAAAAGGAGACATTTAACGACTGAATTCAGAGGGATTACTGAAGCTGCTGACTCGATGTTCGCGTGGCGTAACGTCAGCGTACAAATCCCCAAAGTCCCAAACGCGGAGCAAAAATTAACAGATTTTGTTTCAACTTGAGGAATAGTTCGCCTGGGTCAGCTTGAAAACTCGTCGTCAGACCTGGCAGGGATTTCACTCTGTAAATACGAGGCTGACAGGCGGACTCCGTCGCAGCTCAGCTCTCCGCTCTCCTTTTTTTTAATGTTTGGGAGTTAAAAATAGTGGGAAAAATGCTCCACGTTGAATTCAGGCGCTACTCGACGGTCTGCCAGGTCACCAAATGTGCATTAGAATAATAAAAACAAAATTTCCTCCTGTTTTTTCTTCTAAATAGAGGTAGATGGTAGAGTCTCGCAGCTCTTAGGACCCCCTTCTTCTTCCCAGGCTCTTCTCCAGTAAACAAACCCTGCCAGCAGCCACTTGGGCTCCAGGGAAAACCCGGACTGGATCACACCTAAAGCAGATCTGGCTGCAGCTCGAGAAAACAATCAAACGGCTTTTACATGAGATTATGCAGTCAGATTACAACGAAACGTGTGCAGATTATAGTTAAAGTGGTAATCAGTGATTTTTTTTTAAATTAATAACTACGTTATCATTTTATGATGAACAACATTGTTGAGGGAGTGGAGTTTTACATAAATGGCTAAAATAAGCAGAACAGAAGCTAAAATCAGGAAAACGGTGGCTAAACTCTGCTGAACCATACCTAAAAGCTAAAATGAGCAAAACGATAATTACAATTTAAACTGAAGAAAAGAGAAGCAAAATAAATAAAATACAATACGAAAACTAACTCAACCATAGCTTAAAGCAAAAATGAGCAAAATGCATCTTGCCAAAAGAGTAGCTAAAAATAAAAATAGCAAAACTGTAGCTAAAACCTAAACCAAAAACAAAGCATAGCTTTAACCAATATGAAGTAAAACTAGAAGCTAATTACCTAAACTGTAGCTAAAGATAAAAAAATAGTAAAACCATAACTTAATGCAAAAATAAGATAACCTTAGCTAAAAGCTCTAATTAGCAGATATAGCTTTAAACTAATTTTACCAAAACAATGGCAAAAAATAAATTAAAATGAGTAAAATTGTAGCTAATAACATTAACAAAATTCTAAAAGAAAAATGAGCAAAATCATAGCCAAAAGCTAAGATTACCAAAATGGTAGCTAAAATTAAAATGATCAAAGCTAAAATTAGCAAAATTTTAGCGAAAAGTTGAAATTTGCCAAACCATAGCTAAAAGCTAATTGCAGCAAAACTGTAGCTTAAAGCTACAATTAGCAAAATATAGCTAAAAGCTACATGTGTCAAACAGCTCAAAGCTAAAATTAGCTATTTTATAGTTAAATGTTAAAACTGGGAAAACTGTAGCTAAAAGCTAAATGTAACCAGACATTTAAGTGTAACCACATTTTGGTTAAAAGATAAATGCATTATAATTTATTTCCCTATCAGGATTAAAAAGACAACATTTGGACTGGAAATATTTATTGAATTTTTCAAATTGAACTACAGTATTTGCCTCTTAGTATACAATAACATTTTGTGTATATTTATTATATAGTTTTAGTTTTTAGCTTGGCCTATTTGGTTTAAGTGCATCCTGTGTTACTAATAAAAATTTGACACACAAGCTGTAATCAGTGGATGCATTTTCAAATAATCTGCACCAACCTGTCACAGAGTGCTGACATATTTATTTCTATAAAAATGAAACATCCATCAGTCTGCACGGCTGCAGGTATACCAAAACATTTTTTATTAAAAAGCACACACAGGGGGTTTAGTAATCTCACATATGGAGTTTTAATCTTGAACCATAATTTAATCACATATTAAAGATCAAATATATCAAATCATTATTCTAGGGAAAAAAAAGTAAATAATCCCAGCTTCCAGCTTTGAAAGCTTCTTCTACTTAATAAACTCTTGCTGAGGTTTATGTTTTCTACCGGGCTTCCTTTTGTCACTTTTCCACTGTATACTAGATTAAACATCCCGTGTTGCAGATGGGTGAAGTTTATTCCATGACCGCACTGGCATAAACAATCATAACGTCCACAACAATATTTTTGTTATTTATAATTTTGAACGGCAGAAATGTGGAAAAGTCAGATAAAGAAGAATACACTCACTGCTATGTGGTGACAGTACTGGGTGTTTTCTGATGATTTACAGGAAAAACAAATTTTTATGTCCCTCACTTCTAGTTTACGCCAACTTTATTAACATAAGCTCCATAAACGCTAATTATCACAGAATGAAAAATCAGGCTTATTGTTATATGCATCTCAACAGGAAACTAAAACAGTCATTCAGGGCTTCAGAACCTGGAGTTGATAAATAAGTAAAAATCTTATCTGCAGCCATGTTTTTATGCTTTCAGCTGAATGTCACTGAGCTCAGCAGTTTGTAAAGGTTTGTCTAAGATATTCAGGTTTAAATGACTTGCTCACTATTTTACATTTCAAATTCTAGAGACATGAGATTTAGCGTGTTTGTGTAACTAAAGGACGATCGGTGTCCGTTAGCATGAGGTTTATGTTTTAAGGTGTGAATTTGTTTGATGTGGTGGATTTAAAAAAAAAAAAAAGCAGTTTTTCTTTGCATAATTTCTGTGCAAGTCTCTAAAATCAATCAGAGCATTAGTAGCTGTATAGAAAAATATATGTGTTAAAGTTTTTTTGTTGGTTTTGTCTTTAACTATAAACATGAAAAAAAAAAAAAAAATCAAACCAAAAGTAGATTTAGTCAAACTGCAGATCAAATCCTAGAGCAGGATTGTTTAATACTCGCTACCTGGACCTAAATTTAACATTTATACGTCATGTTTACATAAAATGCTCACATTAGTAATGTAATAAATAGATGCAAATAATTTTACATGTAATTCAGACATTATTTCTTTTTATAAGGTGGTTACAAAAAGGTAAATTTGACTAATGTTACTGTTTATTAATGTATTAATTAACCTTTATTTAACCAGGCAAATCCTGTTGAGAGCACAGATCTCTTGCAAGGGAGGCCTGGGCCTGAAGGCAGACTAACATGCATTTTTTTTTTTTTTTTTTAGCATTCATGTTTTATTTGTTTATTTAAAATAGGTGCATCTTTTTTTTCCTAGAAGCAGTTTTATTTTTTGAAAGTTTTAACAGGATTATAGTATAATTTTTGTATAATAAAACAACAATGTCATAAAAATCACACCTATAGAGATCTTGAAGTTCATCTTTTATTCGCTTCTGAGCGTTGCATCTTCTAAAAACAAATCAAAAGTTCAAAGATTTGGCACTTGTCCTAAATTTGATAATTAAGCTCTCTTCGAGTAAGAGAAGAGCATCCTTAATTCTCATCCTGGCCACATCAAGTTGGTTTTTCCTGAAACGGGGGTTATTTTAAGAAAGTGGAGGGAAAAGACGAGGAAGGAAAACCTTATACACAAACCATTGTTTAAAAGCAGAACTTGTTTGCCCTTTTGATCCTCGGCTCGTTCTCACACTCGATCAGACAGTGAGTGATGGTAAAACACGAGGATTACGTGTTTCACACTCTTCTCTGCTCCCAGCGGCTGAAAATATCCAAGCGTGCTCTTCCTGGCGTATTTTTGTGCCAAAAAGCCATTTCCACCGCTGCTCTTAATTCTGTTTACATCCTCCGACAAAGCAGAAAGATGTTTGATGCGAGATAATCACGTCCTGTTGTTTGCTGACCCAAAAAAGTGGATTAGTTTGTAAAATAAAAATGAATGGGACGAACAATTTCCTTGACTTTTTGCTTAAAAAGTAAATAAGTAGTTGCTTGTAAAACAACTTAGAGTATTAAAAGTAAAAGTACTTGCTGAATGTATTACCTAATGCAATGGTCTACAATTTCAATGTGTGCCTACCTTATGTATATTTTCTGTAATAAATTAATAGTGTTGAGTCATTTTAATGAACAATGCTGCAGATAATACATGTTTTTATTGTGTTTACTCTGTGACACAG
>JARVLU010009220.1:0-10418 GCA_031762415.1 Simpsonichthys santanae
AAAGAAAACAAGCTTCAAAAGTATGATTTAACAATTTACACATCAGTTCTGGAGGCTTGTTCACTTTAGGCTGTAAATGAGTAACGTCACTTGTTAAACAAAGAAAAATTTAAATATACAGTATATATTTTTCTAACATGTGTGCTTTGCATGTGTTCCCCCATTTTCATACTATTAAATGAATAACATTTGTCTAACCTCTTTCAGCATCACCAGAAAGTGAAATTTGCCTTTTATATAACTAAAACCACTACCTTTTGTGATTTCAAACTATCTGCAGGACGAGGAACTACCAGGAGAAACTCGAGCTGTTCAAACTTTACTCACAGTGAGCTGGGTCGAATTTGCCGGCCGTCCTGCTCTCCTTCGTTGCTGGTTAAGCTGTGCCTCGGGGTCTGACTGTGGCTCCCACTGCTGCTACTGCTGCTACTGGTGCAGTTAGCAGAAGTAGAAACTGGGTGCTGCAGATCATTAGCTGTGGTATTGCCAACACTGTTCCTCTTTTCACCTAGAGGAGAAAAAAAAAGATAAAAAAAAACTTCTTAGTGGTGGTTTTAAATGTAAAACTGTGGCTTTAGGCTGACCAGATTAAAAGCAAAATTGTCTGTGTCTATAAACTATATTCAAATAAGAATAAATAAAAGTATGTAATTTCTGCCCAAGGCTCACTTTTCTGGGAATGTGTTGGCGTGTGGAAGAGTGTGAGAGGCCTCTCGCTGCAGGACGGTGCTTTGTTTTCAGTGCTTTTCCTCCTAGACTGGTTGGGCTGCATGTTGGTTGAACTGCCCACGTAATTTGGCACGTCCCTGAATATCTGCATGAAAAATAGAGTAGTTTAGGTACAGGCAAAAGAAGGTACATAATGCAAATGGTTGGGGAAAAAAAAGTGTTTGGTGTTAAATGGTAAATGGACTGTACTTACATAGCACCTGTCTATCTGATCAAGATACTCAAAGTGCTTTACAACACAATCTGTGTCCTCATGTACCCATTCATACAGCTCTCTACTAGATCTACACAAAACTAATTTTAAAAAAATCATTCTAAAGAGACCAAGACTAATCAGTGCTTTAAGATCATATTCATACACTGATGGGACACACATCGGAGGCAATGAGGGGTTCATGTCTTGTCTAGCAACACTTCGGCATGTGACCGCTGGTGGATTTGAACCCCCAACTCTTGCAATGGAGGACAACTGCCCTAACCACTCAGCCACAGCCACCCGCTGCCACTGAAGAAAATTTTTAACAATGAGAATTATGGCTTTTAGAATCTAACTTGAATATTCCCTTGATTATCATGGGGGGATCAGCCATCCACCCATTCATACACACATTCATACACCGGTAGCGGTTGGCTGCCATGCAAGGCGCCAGCCAGTCCTACCGGGAGCAACTCGGGGTTAAGTGTCTTGCCCAGGGACACAACAAGGTATGCGGTGACCGGGGATCGAACCCGGGACCTTCCGGTCCTGAGCCGGCTGCCCTGCCTCTACACCATCTCGCCCATATACAGTATACAGGTTGTCCTCGACCTACGGCGGTCCGTACTTACGGCGCCGCCCCCAGTGACAAAATCACGCCATACGTTGCCTTTTTTATGCAGCATTATATATTTTTATCGTTTTTTTGGGGGGGTATTTTGTTAGCTAACAGCTTGGAAACACATTTTAACGGCATTCTAAGTGCGCAGCTGTAGTTTTTACGTGTTTAAAAAGACGTTACCGATCGCTGTTTAGTTTCGGTTTCGATTTACGGCGTATATGCGGACTTGCGGCGCTATGTGCGTTCGGTTCCGACCTACGGCAGAATCGACCTACCAACGGTCCTTAGGTCCGGAACCCGTTCGTAGGTCGAGGACTACCTGTATATATAATAAAATAAACTACAACTTGTACTACTATTCGTACTTCTCAGTTTTTCACTTATAGCAGGTCTTCAGGGTATGGATCTCCCACGATAAACAAGAGACGACTGTCTCCTGCAGTGTGTGCTGCACAAATGTGCAGCAGTTGCTAAATAATTAAAATTAAGTCATTCTAAATAAAAATTTCATGCCGATAGTGTGGCTCATCCATCAATCAGCCACTTTTGTGTCATGTCCAATCTTATTGTGAAAAACCACGATAGAGCGAGTCTGCAAAAATTGAATCGCGACGTAGCGAGGGACTACTGTAGTATGTTGAATAAGATCTCTGTAGTTTTGTGCAATTACGCCTTCAAATACAATTTTGCACGTTTTAATGATAAGTTATTTGCCTTTTAATAGGTTATAGCTCAGTTACATCCCCTTTCCAAACTTTTTGTTTAATAATGATTTAAGGGTGCCAATACATAAGCATGCAAGTGCCTTTACTCCTATCTTTCAGAAAAAATAAAATAAAACAATTCTACCCCAAAACATGCAGCTCAATCAGACATTGTGAGCTATGACCTTTGGTAGAGGTATGTCACGCCACATCAACATACTGTATTTTGCAAAAATCCACCCCCAGAATACAGAGAGGGGACACTAGCTTCAATAAATTCAGCTGTATTGTAGCTCAAAATAATTTTTTCTAACTAGTTATATCTCACATCAAACAAAGTAGCTATATTGAATAGTTAGTCCATTTTTGTCTGCCTCTCAGGAACTTGAGTCAGGGAGTGACAGACACAGATATGTGATGACCATGGTGACCATACTGGCAGCAGCTTTAAGATAGATTATTTATTTATTTTTCTCAAAGAGCTTCTAGCTGCTCTATCCCAGTACAGTATTTACTTCCGACTTGTTTGGTTTTTCACATTTTATTAGGAACACCTACAGAGGAGGAAGACGGAAACGTGAAGAGTAACACTAATGCCAGTTTTGTTTGTGCGTCATCCTTTCAACACGCAGCCTCCTACATGTGTAAACCTGCGCGTGTTGTGTTGAAAACGTGCCACTTTGTCCGTGCCTAATTGTTTGCTACTTCCATTGACTGAACACAATATGTGCCAGGGTCTCATGCAAACATACTGTTGCCGTGGCGACGTGTGGACCGCTCAGCCTGCCAACAAGTTACATGCATTCAAAGGAAAAAGCATCTTCAGGTAACGTGTGCTTGTTGATTAGGTTGTTCTGTTGCAAGCACACACACACACGTGGCCTCCCCTCACCTTCTCACGGTGCTCTATGAGGATTTCTACAACAATGTTCTGGAACTTGATGTCCATGATGGCTGCGACCGTCTCTTCCTGTGGGCGGAGCAGAGTTGGACCAAAGACCACACCCAGATTAGCGATGGTCATCAGGTTCTGCTGGTGGTGACTCGCCACGCTACGGACAGCAAGAGAATGGCGCCACATTTAGTCAAATAAATCAATACAAGTTTACCAGTGGACTGCAGTGACCTGCATTTGAGGGTTTTTACAGAATAAAATTATGTTTTGTGCATTAATGTTGCTTAACAATAATAAATAAAAAAAGAACCTGATATTAACACCTATCTCATCACCTTCCTTTTGGCTTTGTTGTCGTCAAAGAAATCTGGAAGGGCTCCAAACTGCATTACTAGACCATAAACAAAGCCTGCAGTAAAAAAAGTAAATAATGGAATCTATTTTCCCTGGTTTAATGTGGTTTATGCAGTTAGATGGGCATAATTATTGAGTAGAAACTAAATATTTGAATCTTAATGCACAACAATAAAGAAAAAGCTTGTTGTACGGCATGTGATGTATTGCATTGACAGGACATAATGAACAATAAAACACTGAGTGGGTAAAGTAAGTAAAACTAATACTAGTATGCAAAATCTTTTGGAACAAACTCATTGCAATTAATATGGATGTTACTTTGAGAACGTACAGAACCGCTGTGTGTTTAAATCCAATCAGCTCATTCTTGAGTCAATGATGATGTTTGTGTCGAACTCAAAGAAAGTCCCTCAAGGGCTGTAAAAGATATTAAACTCGCCAAGAGAGGAACAAACAGATGGACTGATGCACCGCCCCTGGCTACAGCTGTCATCACGTACAAAGTCATAAAAATCGACTGTATTTCAATAACCTGGCAAGGACCTTTGAGAAAAGGCTGAAAGGGCACAACGGACAAGGAGCACCACCTGTCCATGTGCAGCAGGTCAGAGGAACACGATGCATCAGCTGAGAGGAACGAGACGAAACAACCAGGAGTACAGTTCTGTTTAGATTATAGATTTGTTTTGTGACCAGCAGAAAAAACAAAACGATTATTAGACCCAGCACTCCTTGGAGGAATACATATTGCACTGTTTTTCATGCCAAAGCTTAAAACTGAAGTCATCTAATGATAAGAAATGATGGAGTTAAAGCTACTTTGTGCATACCTCATTCAATATTGTGAGATGTGGTTCTCAGAGAATGAGATGTTACAGAAACTGATTCTAAAGGACAATCCTTTGTAAAAGTACATGTAATGTTTATTTTCTTAAAGTTTCATTAAAATTCATCTAATGATTTGTGTGATTTTTTTGCTCATAAACAAATGGGCCGATTTCAACAATTAATTCTAAATTTTTAATCCAAAATCTTGTCCACACAAAGCACTTACAAAGTAAGTATTGTGAATAACTTTAAGCTACTATAACGCATTTTAGCTCAGCAATTGTAAAACTGACTGACATAGTCATTTATTTTAAAGGTCTGTGTCACTGGCAGCATCTTGAATTTGGTTGACTCCAGCAGTTAATATTAAGTAGGTATGCAAAATGTTATTTTAGAAAGAATTTTTACTAAAAGGAGATTTTGCCAACATGAAAAATAAATAACTTTGATTTGCACCTTTTTACATCTCATTGTTACTACCCTGCTTACAGTTTACTACCCGTGAGACTCATTTCTGCCCACATGATTTTGTTTCCACTGCCTTATCCTCAGCACTGATGCTGATTCAATCTTCAGACCTCATCTGACAGAAAGAGAGACAGCAAGAACGCCGAGATGTGCTGTGATCCAGCCATCCCATCTATAAGCTGGTGATAACGATGGCCATCGATGAGTGTAACACACTAAACCCCATGTAAATGTGCTTTGCCTTCAAAGGGCCTGCATGCGCTCACTCACATTGTAGCATAAACTTGGCTGATGGCCTATTAATCACAGATTGTATCGTGCTGCTGCTGGAGAAGAAAAGCCCGACAAAGCCACAGGGCTTAAATGCAGGTTTAGCCTGAATACATAGTGTCTGTTAGATTTCCTTTAAAGGAATAATCACACATAATCTAACACCGTCATGCCCCATTTCTGTGCTTTGATCTCTGGTTTATTCTGTTTATGCTGCATACAGTATAGCGACACCTTAAAAGGATTACACATCATGAAGCAGGTTAGAGATACAAGGGAAGGTTAGATTATAGTTTTACTGTAAAATCTTTCAGCTGCTATGATATTTCAATTATTTTTTTATTTAACATTTATTTACACAGGTAGTCGCAATGAGTCACAAGGACTCATTTTCAAGAGAGACCTGTTTGGGAGCTGATGGTTGGGGTTAAGTGGCTTGCTCAAGGGCCCAAGGTGGGGCAGATGAGGGTGGAGGCAGGTGTGGGTGTTTCACCATTTCCACCCGCATTTTGATGTTGTCGGTCCGGGGAGTTGAAACGGTGACCTTCCGATCACGTGTCCACCTTCTCTAACCTCTGTGCCACCACACCCCTAATAATAGCTGTATAACATATTTGTTAAATGTTAAAACAGACGTTAGCACGTTGCTATTGTTGTTGTTTTTTATTTCACTTGAATTTATCTTTACTCACTGAAAGTCTCGTTTATTCTTTTATTTCCTGTTTTTTTTTTTTTAATCTGATCAACTTTGTAACTCAAAAAAGACAGCTTTAAAAAACAAAAGGTGGCGACCCCCAAGTTATTATTAGTTCATATGTGTTAAACTTTGTCATCACACAGAGTATTTTTAAGGGCTGGTGATTGCCCTGCAAAAGCAGCTTGAAAGATTAGTGTGGGGAAATGACTGGAGAGAAAAGGACATGGATTCCCATTCCCAGTGACACTGCGTGATCAGAAATTAAATGCAACACAGTGCTGCTCATCTCTGCCTCCGTTTTATCTCCACCTACTTGGCCAGATGGTTCATCAGCAGCTCCAACATCTGCCTGTTCTTCTCAGGTAGGCGGTGCACCAGAGCATGGATCTCTGTCACTCTGGCCTCTGGGTTGTCCATCTCTGAACAAACACAGATGTAAAGATGGAGTGGGATTATTAAATAAATAAATAAATAAGCAGACATCATTACACATCTATAATTGACTGACTGACAAATAGATGTAATTAACAAAAGCACTGTTGTGGATCAGATTTGTGTCTACAACTGAATTACTGATGTTTAAATCTTTGTGGCACTGACATTTACATTTTTTTTTACTGCATAAATATTTTGTCGCTGATGAAAGGTTCAATATTACACTGATTTGCCTCAACTCCTATAAATCGTTGTGAATGTAACAGAGGAAATGACGTTTTAAATTTGTACCTGTATTTTGCCCTTTTGGGGCATTTTGCCTTTCCTTCAGTGCAATATTAACTTTTATTGGCATGTTAAAGATCTGCAAGTTTACAATTTCCAAAATTCACATCTCACATAATCTCTCTTCCATCCTCTGAACTGCATGAAATGTCTTGTTGGTAATACGTTCTTTTCCACTACTGACATTTAACAATTATTAATAGTGTCTGCAGAGAGTGAATCAGACAAAGTTGTTTCTAAAAAAAAATAAAACAAGTACCGGTAACAACTGAGAAGGAATGCTTCAAAAATGTGCAACATAAAACTATATTTTTAAACACTGAGCAGAGTAAACCTAAAAAGTAGATCCTGACAATAAAACAGGTGAATGAGCACAACATTTAAATGCGCACTACAGCAGCTAATGTTCTTGAATCAATAAAAAGAACAGGGAAAAGTCCATTCATTTCAGTTTAAAACAAGAAAGCTATTTGTGTTGGCTATAATCAAATGTTTTTGTAATCATCACAACCAATTTCTGACAAACCTGTTAGAGAGGAGTGGTTTCTACGACACAGACTTACATGAAGCAGATCAAACAAGAAGAAAGTTTTTGTCAGCGAGCGTTTAGCGCTGCTGCAAAATGAGAAATCACAGCATCCTGGTAGACGAGCAGGGCAGACAGACCTGCTGTTAACGCATTACGATAATAAGTCAACAGAGATGACAGAGCACTCACACTAGATCAGCCCTCAAGCCTTGGCTGTCAGCGCCAAGCATTTTCTCTACAACTAGCAGGGCTGATGAGCCTACACACACACACATGTGCACACACATATGCACGTTCTCATAATTCTAACTTTGTGGGAACTTTGCATTGACTTCCATTCATTTCTATAGCCTAACCCTAACCTGGACCCTAATCCATCTCTACAATTCACACCTTAGTCCTAAACGTTGTTGAAGATTCTCAGTCATCCAGGACATGATAAAATAAAACGTTCAATACAGAACCAACTGGACTTTATTTTTTTATTTTTTTAATAAAGTCCAGTTGGTTCTGTATTGAACGTTTTTTTTAACTTTTTTATTTTAGTCCTAAACCTAACCCCGAATCCCCCATCAAGGCTTACCCTTATGAGGACCAGGCTTTGGTCCCAACAAGGAGCATTTGGTCCCCACAATGTAGGATTTTTTGCAAAATTGATCCCCACAATGTAACCTGAAACTAAAACGCATACACGCATGCACATAAATAATTTCTACACATTTGCATGCTCTTACAACGAGATAAACTTCTACAAAAAAGACAAATCATTAAGAGTTGAACAAAAACAAAAAGCTGACCACAAAAATGTGTGTACAGTAGGCCCTCGATACTTTGTGGTTCGACATTCGTGGACTTGTTGTTTTGCGGGTTTTCAACGTAAGATTGTATGCATTATACAACACACGATTGTCAACGTTAATTTTGCTCATGTAATTGGGACGGTACCTGATGAAAAGTTAACGGAAGCGGACGGGAGCGGGAACCAACCAATAGGACAAAAAACAAAAACGTATACTTCAAATAGGCGCCACCATTTTGTAGTTTTCTTTCAATAAGCCTATATTGTAACACAAGTCAAAAGAACTACACGGCCCAGAAGCCAACAGTGATTCTGGAAGAAACTGATGTGGTAAAAATAAATTTGCAATGCAAAGTCAGAAGTAATGATCTATCTATTAAGTTCACAGAACTGGCAGGAAAGTTGCAAATAATCCTGAAGCTCAACTCGTCCTTTAAGTTGCATCTTCACTGGTGAGTACCTATATACAATTTTGCAGTACTGTACAGTGTACAGTACATATTCAACCTTTATTTATACAGGTCAATCCCATTGAGCCTCGCGGACTCATTTACAAGAGAGACGTGACATTAACAGAAGGTTATGACAACAGTAGGCAATCATAAAAAGTATGCAAATTGAAAAGAACAAATAAAAGAAAATGGTATTAAAAACAGCTAGTAGGTTGTAAAGGGATGTAGAAAACTAATAACAGGAACATGTCTGCATTGGTTCTTACCAGGAACTTAACAGATGTTTGAAGCCACTTAGAGAGGTCAAGGTCAAGAGCTTCAGATCTTTTTGCAAGATATTCCAGGAAACAGACGCAGAGTAGCAGAAGGCCCTTTTGCCTAGTTCAGTCTGCACCGAGAGGACACTGCATGTAATAATGTCCTGAGAGTGCACGCTGTAGCTGCACTCATGAAGAGACATGCAGGAGGAGATGTATGAACGCAACAAACCAAGAAGTGATTTAAAGATGAAAATGTATCAGTGAGAGAGTTTTTGACAAGTGAATGATGTCCAGTTAACAGGGTGCAATGGTGGGTACAATATTACAGCCAGTTATGAATCTTAGCCCACCATGATAGACAGCATCCAACATCTGCAGGGTGCTTGTAAGCGTGTTCATATAAATATGACTGTAGTCAGTGGAGGGAAGGAAAGGAGCAGTTACAAGGCGCTTCCTAGCATTCAGAGTTAGACAGGATCTATTTCTGAGAAAAAAAAATAAACCCAATTTAATTTTTAGTTTCCTTATTGGGTTTTCCACATGGAGCTTAAAAGAGAGATGCGAATTGACCAAGATAGCAAATATTTGTAGGAATCGACAAACGTCATAGGAATACCATTTTAATAGGGACACTATGCACATTATTAGCTGCTATTGGCTGCTGTAAGCATATTGTTTTACGCTATTAATGTTTAGCATATATCTTAGATCATTTAGCGTACCATTAATGTACCATTTGGCGTTGGTTTATCTTATATCTTTATACTGTATACTGCTGCTTTTTATACTTTATATTTTTGCTATTTTTGGTTGTAACTGGGACCCTGAGAATGGTACATACATTAATTCCACCTCATTTACCACATGTGATGCGAATGACAATAAACTTGATTTGAACTTGCTGATTATTAGTATTCACACTATACACATCTGAGGAACAATTACTTTCATTTCAAAGTTCATGCTCAATAATCTAAGTAAAACAATTCCAACAAAGTTCAGTCAGGTCATCTTGAAGGTTTCTTTTTAAAATTAATTAATTTTATTTATTTATTTATTTATTTATTTATTTATTTATTTATTTATTTATTTATTTATTTTTGTTGAGACGTTTTGGTCTTCATCCATCAGTTCATTTCTTCATGTCATTACCTGGATTAATGAGCATGGACTTTGATGTTTTGAAGCACTTTGACTATGGCTGCCTCAGAGGAGTCAGGCGAACTCCAGAAACCATCTTATCACCAGCAAACTGGTTCATCTACTATGGGAGTGTGCTGCTTCTGGGACTGAGTTTACTTGTGGCTCCTCGGACCGATGAAGTCCTTTGGATGAAAGATGAAACATCTCAACAACAACAACAGCAAAAAGAAACCATCCAGATGACCTGACTGAACATTGTTGGAATTACTTTCACTCTTTGTTCCTGATTATTATGATGGAAACCAGATATAAACTGATGGCGCAGTATGTGAAAATAGCCAACACCATTAGAATTTTATTTAGCATGACTAAGCTTAATCTATTGAGCTTTTTGTAAAAAAAAAAAAAAAAAAAATCATTGTTCACTCTTTCAATGATGAAGATGTTCACATCCTTGATAGAGAGGAACGATGGTTTAAGAGAGGAGTAAAGGAGGCCATCTTTGTGAAAATAAATTGTTCATGATTAAACAGAGGTGGAGGCCTCTGGGTTCAACTGTCCCCCTCTTACAATGCTGTTATTACTAGTATCATTCAGCCCAGGGGTCCCCAAACTTTTTCCTTCTCTGGTGGGGGGGCCGGAGTCAGTTTGTAACAGGAAAAAGTGTGACAGTTGCAGGAGTGCCTAAATGTAAAAATGTATTGTTTTCCAGAAAGCACAATCAAATAACCCTCTCTGGGTTCTTCACA
>JARVLU010009257.1:0-10416 GCA_031762415.1 Simpsonichthys santanae
GTCTTTCATTGTAACTTTTGATCAGAGTCCTTGATTAACAATATTGATAATAAAGTAAATCAAGACTGTTCTTTGATTATTTGACTTCGAACCAAATTAAAAAGTCTCTTGATTAACTAATTTTGAGTTCTTGGATCAAATTAAGGGAATTATAAGGTCTGTCCTCAGAAGGTCCTCTGAGACAAGATGGACGGAGGAGGTTAGATCACTACAGTAATCTGAGCCTCATTTACCCATTCAAACAACACTCTACTAGATTTATACAAAGCTAATTAAACAAATCATTCTAAAGAGACTAATCAGAGCTTTATCACATTTATACACCAATGGGACACATATCAGAGGCATCGAGGGGTTCAGTGTCTTGCCCAGGACACTTCAGCATGTGACTGCTAGTGGAGTCGAACTCTTGAATTGGAGGACGACTGCTCTAACCACTCAGCCACAGCCGCCCCATACCACAACACTATACTTCATATAAAAATGAATAAATTAGCTGCTCCTTTGTATAAGCCATGGAGTTCAAAGCATGAGAAAAAAGGGATAGCTTTTACACTGGAAATTATGCTAATTATAGTGCTGTACATCATGGGCAAGCATCTCTACTTTAGCCTAATCTGTCCAAAGGTCATTGTTGCGCAAGTCTTATGGTTCATTCAAATGCAATTTTGCAACATAAATCATGCTGCCCAAGGAAATTGTCTAGATCCTAACAATTTTAGAATTCTGTAAAGACCAAATCATTTTGTATTATGTTACAGGACTAAGAGAATGTGTATTATTGCACTCACCGTGCTCAATAATTTTACTTGGTTAATGTAGACTGTGGCTACTTTTTTTGTTTGTAGTAATGATACTAAATGTTTCCATGATCCTTTCTCCAATTATAGTCCTTCTTGATGTGACTACCAGTAAGAAGATAGTGGAGAGGTCATCTCACTGGAGACTTTTGAATGTTATGGTAGACAGTGATTATTCCTCGTGAGAATCCTTGAGAAATGTTTACCTCCAGCGGGTCCCTATGTGCAGCTGCTGGGTTCAGTTCTGAAACAAGGCAAAGGGGAGGGGTGAGCCCTTGAAGATCTCTCTGCAAAATTAACCTTTTCAGTTTGTGAAGTCAGAAAGGGTCAGAACCTCAGACAGGTGAAAGCACTGATAAGTGTGTACTACTTTACATTGATCTTCTGTGATTGCTGGCTGTTCTTCAAAGCTTTGTAATAAATCTGATGAAGTCTACTCCTGGTCGTTCAGGGAATCTCTTTTTGTACACAGCAGGACACAAAACCCTAGAACTGAAAAACTGTGTTTTGTCTTTATCAATAACACCTTATTTGAAGGGGTGTGCATAAGACTGACATGACACTGTCATAAACATGACATAACACCTGTCATGAACATGAACGAGTCTTTATGAATGTTTATGAATGTTGTCATTAAGTGTCATTGGATAAATTATGACATCTTTAATGCAAAGTTGACATTGTTTAAAATGTCAAGTTGTCGTAACAAATGCATTTTTATCTAGTTAATGTCAAGTTATCATAAGATAAGAGATAAGATAGAACTTTATTGATCCCACAGGAAATTGTTGTGCCAGAGTTTCAGTGCAAAGGATTCATACAAGATATAAAAAAATAACAGAGAATATAAAAAATACCAGCAATTAAGTTCTAAACAGGTCAGGTGCAGACATGTGTGAAATGTTTTAATATTTTAATGTGAAAACATCAAAGTGTTTATTGCAGTGCAGGATTAATTTTATTGTCCTATGTGCAGAAAGGCGGAGGAGTTGAAAAGTTTGATATCCACAGGGAGGAAGAACTTCCTGTGGCATTCAGTAACAAAGACATTTTAAACAATGTCAACTTTGCATTAAAGGTGTCATAATTTTCCGAATGACACTTAATGACAACATTCATAAACATTCATAAACATTCATAAAGACTCATTCTTGTTTATGACAGTGTCATGTCAGTCTTATGAACATGCCTTCAAATAAAGTGTTACCCTTTTCTATTACTGTGCATGCTTTCTATATTGTCCTTTTCTATTCATGTGCCAGATGCTGGGTACTTCATGTACTTCAGCACCATGACTGGGGAGTCAGAGGAATCTGCTTTGCTGGAATCACGAACGCTTTACCCTAAAAGAAATCTTCAGTGTCTACAGTTCTTCTACAAGATGACTGGAAGCCCAAAAGACAGACTGATAGTATGGGTCAAGATGGATGACGGCACAGGCACCGTCCGAAGAATGAAGAAAATACACACAGTTTATGGTATGCAGTGGACTTTCTCAGCACCAGTGGTTCACAGTATTTATTTAGAGCTTTACAGTGACATTCTTTCAAACTCCAAACCACTCAGGTTTCCTTTGAGACTGTGTTTCAACACTTTGACACATGCTCAGATGGTTTAAAAACATTCAAATTATGTCATGTTTAGGTATCTGTAAAAAGTTGGGAAACAAAATATGTAATGCAGTCAATGGTGAAATGTTGTGAACAGTTAAATTAATGTTATGACATTTTATCATTGAGCACATGCGCATACAAAAGGAAAGGTATGTGAGATATGAAGCAATTTCTATCAGAATCTGATCCTCCCTTCTCATTTAGTTTGCATTTTAACTTAGTACATGACATAAATTGTGTTGTTCAGCAAATTTAAGTTTGTTTGATGAACTTTTACCAAGAGACTGAGTCAGGCTTGTTAGGATCCGTTTCACCTTCACCGTCAGTTCTTTTAGTATTCCACCAGATGGCGCCAAGGAGCCGGCTGACAGGGCTGGTCGCAGCAGGTGTGCTCACACACACCTGCAATCTATCTGCTCTCATCAGGAGAAGCTTAAAAGGAAGCTCTTGCCAGTCCTTCAGCGCCAAAGTGTTAACCTTTGTGGTAACTCGTAGCCCTCCGAGCTCTCTCTGACTCTTTTTGTTTTATTGACCTCCTTACCTTTGTTAACTTGTTGCTCTCCACCTTGAACCCCAGGTTACTCCTGCCTCCATTCTGGATTCCGTTCCAGTTTCCTTCCTGAGAGGTACTCAGTCAGTTGCAAACTTCTGCCTTTTCTGTATCATCTTTAAACCTCGACTGTTTGCTGGACTCCTCGCTCCCCCACCCCCCTGTTCTGATCGAGCCTGATCTGTCCTCCACCAAGCTCCTTGGCATCAATCATCCACCAGCTACCATCAAGCTACTTCCTGGATCGCCACTGGTAACCTCAATAACTAATCTCCAACCTTCTCGACTCCCACTCACCTCTCCCTGGCTGATTTCCCCTCAACCTCAAGTAAGCAGTCTTCTTCCTTCAATCATTCAAGAACTCAACTCACAACTCACCTCTCTGTCTCCAGAGACCCGGTTAGCAGTTCGGTCCTTGTTAACTTCCAGATCCATATTTTCCCTGAACGACATCACCTAGTTACCATTTCTGAGACTGAAATAAACTCTTAAATTTTTATTGGCTTCTCTGAGAGCTTCACTGCATGTGGGTCAAACATTTTATTAAAACCATGACATAACACTCTGGCCAAATTGACCCAGCAGATGCCCTTAGAAAATCACAAGCCGAACAACAATCCCTAATTCAGTCTCACGACACAGTTCTCAAGTCTCTCAGTGAACATCTCCATGCAACAAACCAACATTTCAACCAGTTAACCAGCTTAATCCAGAGTATGCAATCTAATCCATCTCCTTCTCTAGCATATGTTTTCTCAGCTCCACCAGTGACCCAGCTACTAGTCTCTTCCTCGTGATGTCAGTTCCCCAAACCCAGAGAAGTTATCAGGTGATGTAGGTAATTGCGGCGAGGTTCCTCCTATAGTTTACCTTAGCATTTAATCGTTTCCCCTCACTCCTTTCCCCACGACAATGCCAAAATCTCTTTTATCATTGGCCTTTTGACTGGAAAAGCATTAAAATGAGCTGAAGCTCGATTTCAGGATTCATCAAGTTTTGACTGTTCATATGCTGATTCTACTGCTCTGTCCTGCAGACTTTGGTCCCTTAAGCAGGGCCAGAGATCTGTCTCTGAATTTTCTATTGAATTCTACACCTTAGTTGCTGCATCAGGTTGGAACTCTTGTGCAAGTCTTCTTCCAAGCTCTTAATGAAACACTGAAGGATGAATTAGGTCCCTTGGATGAACTTAAGACCCTAAATGAACTCATTATCCTTGCCACACACATTGATAATCGTTTAAGGGAGAGAAGAATACAAAGAAACTTCCGACCGTCGGTTAAACCAATTTTACTCTCTTTTCAGAACGACAAGTCTCAAGCAGCTTCCAGTCCTCCTGCACCAGAACCTATGCAGGTTGGTCATGCCCATCTCTCTCCCAAGGAAAGACAGTGGTGCAAAGAAGCTAACCAGTGCATCTACTGTGGAACCTTAGGTCATTTCATCGCCTCTATGCCCAGACTGGAAGCTCCGTCAGTCAGAATGGAAATACTGACATACCAACTTGTTATCCTCATCTCCTTGTTTCCTACTCCCTGCCTTTCTACAATTCAGCAATTATGCTCTATTTCTCTCTGCTCTCATTGACTCTGGCTGTGAACAGAATCTGATCTATCAAACCTTAGTCATCCAAGCCAGAATTTAAACTATTCCCCTCCCTGTTCCATTTAAGGCTCTTGATGGAAAGAATTTACCCAGAATCACTCACAGAACAAAACCACTTCAGTTAATCATTTCTGGCAACCATCATGAAACAATTTCATTTTTTGTCTTCCCCTCATCTCAATCATCCATTGTTCTAGGTTTAAATTGGCTCCAACATCACAACCCACATCTCAACTGGTCTAATCGCCAAATTGAATTCTGGTCTACTAACTGTCTCTCTTCCTGCTTACAGTCTGCCATTCCTCCAAGTCCGTCCCTGGGTAATGATGAAGGAGCAGACCCCGCTGACTTAACACCCATCTCAGAAGAATATCACTATCTCAAACAGGTTTTCAGTAACGATAAGGCCTCCTCCTTACCTCCTCACCGTCCTTATGATATTTCTATAGATCTCATTCCAGGTGCCCCACTCCCATCCAGCCATCTTTACAACATTAATTGTCTTGAGTGTTTAGCCTTGGAAAAATACATTAATGAATCACTTGCTGCAGGTATAATCCATCACTCATCCTCACCACTGGGGGCAGGCTTCTTTGTCAGTAAGAAAGATGGCACACTCGGACCTTGCATTGATTACAGATGCCTAAATCACTATCAAAAATAAATAATCACTTCCTCTTTCAGCATCAGCTTTTGAACCAGTACAGGAGGGCACTATCTTCATGAAACTCAACCTCCATAATGCTTATCACCTTGTCCGTGTCCGCCAGGGAGATGAATGGAAAACTGTTTTCAAGACTCCTATAGGTCATTTTGAATATCTAGTTATGCCCTTTGGTCTATGCAATGCCCCTGCAGTTTTCCAAGCACATATTAATGACATCCTTCGTGATTTTCTGAACATCTTTGTTTTCATTTATGTTAATGACATTCTCATATACTCCCAAAACATTGTTGATCATCAGAAACATGTCCGCCTTGCCCTCCAGCATCTCCTTGAGAATCGCCTTTACGTTAAGGCCGAAAAATGTGAGTTCCATAAGTCATCTGTCTCATCTTGGGCTACATCCTTGAGGGTGGACAGGTTTGATCAGACCCTAAGAAGATCAGGGCAGTGTTAAATTGGCCAGCTTCAATGATTTCTAGGGTTCGCTAATTTCTTTCACCGTTTCGTCCGTAACTACAGTCAGACTGCCGCACCTCTCACTGCCCAGACCTCCACCAAGGTCACTTTTTCCTGGACCCCTGAAGCTGACACTGCCGTCAATGAACTCAAGGAGAAGTCTTCTCAGACCCCCATCCTCATCCAACCCAATCCTCAGAAACAGTTTGTCCTAGAAGTTGATGCCTCAGACACCGGGGTCGGAGCAGTACTTTTTCAACAAACTGATACAGATGAAAGACTTCACCGCATCACCTTCTCCCGCAGACTTCCCCCCACCAAGAGGAATTATGACGTGGGTGACCGCAAACTAGAGGAGTGGTGGCACTGGCAGGAGGGCGCAGAACATCCCGTGCTGGTTTGGACAGATCACAAGAACATTTCATATTTGCAGTCTGCCAAACGTCATAACTCCCGTCAGTACCATTGGTCTTTGTTCTTTTCCTGCTTTAACCTTTCCATCTCTTTTTGTCCAGGCTCCATGAACACCAAGCCCAATGCCCTCTCCCACCAGTATTCATCTGACAGCTCTGAAAGGACCTCTATACCCATTCTACCTCCAACCTGCACTGTCAGGCTTCTCTCCTGGGAGATGAGGATGTGGTTCATCAGGATCTCCAGACTGAACCAGAACCTGGCAACAGTCCACCTAACAGAACTTGCGTCCCATCCTCAGTCCATTCCCACCTCATCCACTGGTTCCATTCAGCCAAATTCTCTGCACACCCTGGTATCAGTAGAACCATTTCACTCATCTCCCGTCAATTTTGGTGGCCATCCATGCCTAAGGATGTGAAGGAATATGTTCTAGCCTGTCATGTCTGTGCGCGCAATAAATATCTCACAAACCTCCTGCTGGATTCCTCTAACCCCTGGAAATTCCCAAATTTTCCTGGTCTCATGTCACTCTGGATTTCATCACTGGACTACCCCCCTCACAAGGTATGACCACAATTCTAACCATTGATCGATTTTCTAAAGCTTGTTATCGCATCCCCCTTAAAACTCCCATCAGCTTTCCAGACTGCCCAACTCCTTGTCAAACACGCCTTCTGTCTTCATGGTATTCCACTTGAAGCTATGTCTGACAGTGGGCCCCAGTTCATCTCCCAGGTATGGAAACAATTTTGCCTCGCACTCAATGCAAAAGTCTCCCTCACCTCTGGTTACCACCTCTAGTCCAACGGTCAGACAGAATGTATGAACCAGGAGTTAGAATCCACCCTCAGATGTCTCACCTCCACCAATCCCTCTGATTGGAGTAAGTTTCTCCCATGGGTAGAATATGCATGTAACTCACACACCTCAGCAGCCATCGGTTGTTCTCCTTTCAAAATCTCCATTGGTTACCAGCCTCCTCTCTTCCCGGCTGATGAGAGAGACATTTCTGTCACTTCAGTTCACCATCACATCCGGTGCTGCAGACATATCTGGTCCCAAACTATTTCAGCTCTTCAACGCACAGCCAAGCAGAACCGTCAATTTGCAGATCATAGAAGCATTCCAGCACCTAAATACTCGCCTGGACAAAGGGTCTGGCTCTCTTCCCGTGACATTCCCTTCAAATCTATCTCCAAAAAACTTGCCCCACGTTACATCGGTCCATAAGAGTCCATCATCACTCCCACTGCCGTTCGCCTTCATCTTCCATCCAATCTCCATATCCATCTCATGTTCCATGTCTCCCAGATAAAACCAGTCCTTACCAGCATGTTGTGCCCTCCAGATGAAACCCCTTCACCCACCCGGGACCATCAGGGGCACCCCGTCTATATGGTCCGATGGATTGTGGACTCCCGTCGACGGGGCTGTGGGTGGCAGTACCTCATCGACTGGGAAGGCTACAGTCCTGAGGACCATCAATTGGTGCCCCTTTCCTATATCTGTGACCCCTCGCTCCTTTCTGATTACCTCTCCTCTCTTCCTTCTCGTCGGGGCCACTAGGAGGCGATCGTTTTGGGGGAGGGGGTGATGTTGGGATCTGGGTTTCACCTTTACCATCAGTTCTTTTAGTATTCCACCAGATGGCACCAAGGAGCCGGCTGGCAGGGCTGGTCGCAGCAGGTGTGCTCACACACACCTGCAATCTATCTGCTCTCATCAGGAGAAGCTTAAAAGGAAGCTCCTGCCAGTCCTTTGGTGCCAGAGTGTTAACCTTTGTGGTAACTCATAGCCCTCCGAGCTCTCTCTGACTCTTTTTGTTTTTATTGACCTCCTTACCTTTGTTAACTTGTTGCTCTCCACCTTGAACCCAAGGTTACTCCTGCCTCTATTTTGGATCCAGTTCCAGTTTCCTTCCTGAGAGGTACTCAGTCAGTTGCAAACTTCTGCCTTTTCTGTATCATCTTTAAACCTCGACCATTTGCTGGACTCCTCGCCCCTCCCCCCCCCCCTCCCCCCGTTCTGATCGAGCCTGATCTGTCCTCCACCAAGCTCCTTGGCATCAATCATCCACCATCTACCATCAAGATACTTCCTGGATCTCCATTGGTAACCTCAATAAACAATCTCCAACCTTCTCAGATCCCACTCACCTCTCCCTGGCTGATTTCTCCTCAAGTAAGCAATCTTCTTCACTCAATCATTCAAGAACTCAACTCACTACTCACCTCTCTGTTTGTCTCCAGAGACCCGGTTAGCAGTTTGGTCCTTGTTAACTTCCAGATCCATATTTTCCCTGAACGACGTCACCTAGTTACCATTTCTGAGATTGAAATAAACTCTTAAATCTTTACTGGTTTCTCTGAGAGCTTCACTGCATGTGGGCCAAACATTTACTTAAAACAATGACAAGGCTAGAAAAAAAGGACATTATTTCATGAACAAAAGGTGCAAATCTATCATAACAGTGGATCAATAAAACTGATGAGCTGTACCATGAAAGTAAAGAAAATGAATGAAGCCAGTTTAAGAAAGTAGGTAACGATTGATGAGCAAAAATATGGTTTCATGTCGAAAGCACTACAGCTGATATGCTTGTGTCATGGTTTGAGGTTGTTCAAAACCTAGTGTGAGACAGATCAGGATAGACAAGAGTCTTCACAATGACTAAACTGATTTATTGACAAAAATTAATGGGCTGACGTGGCAGCAAAACTGAAAACAGAACTAGTGGCATACAAAAACGAGCACAGAGCTAGGACAGACACCTGCATAATGCTGAACTAAAGTCAAAACCAAACCAAGGGGACTATAAAGGCAACACCAATGACTAGAGTAAACAACACTATTATTCATCAAAAGAAAAAGTTTAGAGATGTCAGAAGGAGCTGCACTGTATGGTAGAAGCAGACTCCAATGTTTACATGTGACATGATCTGAGGTTGGAGTAGGAAAGAGTGAGGAGGTGGAGGTATGCCCTGACGAGAAGTGCAATTCATTCAATCTTTATTTAGACAGGTTAATCCCATTGAGCCTTGGACTCATTTACAAGAGAGACCTGTTTTTAACAAAGTGGGATAACAACAGTAAACAAAGACAACAATGGACATCATAAACAGGAAACAAAATGAGAAGAACAAACAAAAAATTATATATAAAAAAAAACAAAATAAAAACAGCTTGGTTGTAAAGCGATGTAGAATATAAAATTCATTTGAAAAGACAGAATACTGTGTTCATGAGAGGGAAAGACAGGTGTTATAGTGAAGCTGCAAGGAGTAGAGGTATTGATATAGACATATTTCTCAATCCTTTTCCTTCACTTTTTTTTTTTCCTCCAGGGAGTTCAAAACACACATGGACAATCATCCACGTCCCAATGGAAGTAGGAGTTAAATTCCGCTATGCCTTTCAAGCCGTGCGTGGTGACCCTTCTGGGTCCTCTGGAGGTATCTTCATCGACGACATCAGTCTGACTGAGACACGCTGCCCTAACGCTGTGTGGACAATCCACAACTTCTCCAAGATACTAGAGACAGCTGATAACAACACAGTAATTGACAGTCCTCGATTCTACAGCCATGAAGGCTATGGCTATGGTGTACGCATCAAGCCTTTGTCTGGTTACACTGACTACACTGGGAACTATGTAGGTCTGTACTTCCATCTGGCCAGTGGAGAGGATGATGTAGTGATGCAGTGGCCAGCTGTAAACAGACAAGCAACTTTGGTGGTGATGGACCAAGATCCGGATATTTTGCAGAGGATGTCTTCTGCTCGCAGTCTCACCACCGACCTGAGACAAAGTAAGTACCATCCATGCACTGAGAGAACGAGCTTGAAGGTAAGATGACCTGCAAACTACCCAGGTCTCAATCCAATAAAACATGTATGGTAAAATGTTTTAATTTTACAAAGTAGTTAAATACAAGGCTACAAATTGCCATGCAGATGTGCTAACTCAAATTAGAGAAAGTTGAAATGTGACTGATGAAGAGTGACTTTTAAGCGCATAGGGTGACAGAAAACCCATGAAATGTCTAACAAAACTGGAATAGTGAATGAATTGTCTTTTGATTTGGTCATTCAATATTTTTTCTCCTCTGAGGAAAAACACTAATTGCAGCAATTTTCTTTAATCATCCTGATGTTTGATGTGTACATTTAGTCGTTACCAGCAACTTGAAGGCCTGGTAGCATGGTGCTGCAACTGGTAGAGCTGCTGCCTTTCAGCGAGCAGGTTCCCGGTTCAAATCCCAGTCCAGGGCCCTCTCTGGGTTGAGTTTGCATGTTCTCTCTGTGCAT
>JARVLU010009377.1:0-10405 GCA_031762415.1 Simpsonichthys santanae
ATGCTCAATAATCCAGGTACCGAGGGTGACGAGGGACAGGATGACCAGAAACCATCTTGGCTCCAGCAAACTGGTTGGTCCACTTAAGACATTTACTGCTTGGTGGGTAAACAGTTTACTGGAACTCTGACTGATGAAGCCCTCCAGATGGAGGGTAAAACGTTTCTGTAAAAAATAAACTGTTCAGATGAACTAACTGAGAATTATTGGGTTGTAAAATAAGGTTATTTAAAAATTGGTTTTAAACCACCTTCTGTCAAGTCCATTTAATCAGAATGATGCATTTAGTTCACCTTTGGAATTAGAAATGGATCTGGCATTGGTGTCGCTCCCACTTTAATTTGCTTCAGGTGCAATTTGAAAAACTGGATTTCTACTTGTGATCAGAAACCAGGCTTTTATAGTATCGGTACTACTGTATTATTTTTACACATTTTGTGCATTAGGTTTTGCACACTCAGCACTTCAATGAACTTCTGCTTAAACCATGGGTGATCATCAGGTCCAGTGGCCAAGTGGACAGTGCACATGCAACTTTTATTTTTAATTCCTCAGTGTTGTATATTGAAGTTTACGTCTGCCACTTTACCAGTTTTAATCTGCACTTTGTTGGGTACTATGACAGTTTCAGTGCAATATTCATTTAAGAGTTTGTTAAAATAAATTTTCCATTCTTTGTATCACCAATATGATCTACTCGTTGACAATGTTCATTGTTGTGACACAAAGATACTAAAAAGGGTAACTTCCATTTATATCCAATGTGCAAAATAAGAAGGTTGCATGATTTCATGTTCACTTCATAAGGTTATTGTGACAGCTTCATCAGCCTCATCCACCTCTGGCCCCTGGGCAGCTACACCTGGGGGGTGCCGTTTCACCCATCTCTGATGTCTGTGCAGCTTGATCCAGTGGGGTTACAGGTACAGCGTTGTCTCCCACAACACGTTGCTGTCTCTTTGTCCTACGGCTAAATCTCACAGTTTGCATTGGTTTCACGTCTGTGTGACCGAGATGTAAAGAAGGAACCCAATCAGGATGACATTCAAGAAATTCATAAGCTGGTTGCCCTGAAAAAGATAATTTTGCAGATTATTTTATGTATGTAGCTCTGCAGTTTGTGTAAAGTTAGCAAACCAGCTACAAATCAACAACTCTAATCCTCATGAGTGCAGTAATCAATCACCACATACGACAGACATGCGATTAATCCTTACCTTTGTGAAAATGCCGTGAACACACAAATGTGTCGGGAAATAATACTGAAGGTGATGTTTGTTCGTCTTACAACTGAAACTCATGTCATGCAACGTCTCGTCGTTAGCTCTGCGACATTTGTTCACTGTGTTATTTCTAAGCTGGAAAGCTGAAAATCGTACTCCGTTTGTGAGACGTTTTCCCTACGATTGTGAGAAAGATTGTGGCAGTTGATGACACGTTCACCATTTCTTTGTGATTTCACTTATGAAAATCAAACAAAATTGCACCACACACTTCCATGTTCTAAACTCCCAAAATGCATTGTGTTGTTCATGTCTGCTGACATCATGATCCTGGACTCTACATGTCTATTTTGGTGTTATATCTTCCCCCACCCCCCTACTCCACCGGCGATAACTCCACCAGCCGCCACTGATGAGCTTCCTTCTTCGGGTGCTCTGGCTCAGGGAGTGAGATTTGTGTTTCCAACCAGATGACAGACAAGAGGCAGAAAATGGACGGATGTTTTAACGGGACACGAACCGACAACCTGCAGCTATCAACTTTTCACACCTGAGAAAACTGCATTGGATTT
The DNA here is from genome assembly GCA_031762415.1 of Simpsonichthys santanae. Classification (NCBI taxonomy): domain Eukaryota; kingdom Metazoa; phylum Chordata; class Actinopteri; order Cyprinodontiformes; family Rivulidae; genus Simpsonichthys; species Simpsonichthys santanae. Next base: position 1,796 of record JARVLU010009377.1, read on the forward strand.
TGAAGGTGGGGTTGACCACGTATCTCAAAATTACAGGAGACATGCATTTTGATTTTTCCAGCCTGGAAAGTTTAATTTTTGAGAGCAAATGAAATGACGCCTTTAAACTTGTAAAGATAGTTTTGAGAGATTAGACTGAATTTGAATTGTACCCAAATTACACTAACACAGTGCATTAAATGTGACTCCAGTGGCTCCTGCATGAGCCTCATCAGAAAAATTATGAAAAAATGTGTGTGAGCCCATTTTTATTTAGTCAGCAAAATTATGGAAACACATTTTAATGGTTTATGGTTAAAAAAAATTGTACTGAATTAGTCAAAAAGGACATAATTGTATTTCTTATCAAGCTGTAATGGCAACAGTTGCCCACATTATTGACTGTTACTATAATCTGCTCCCTCAGGGGAAAATATATATATATTTGTATTGAATAAATAATAAATCACATTGGAGCAGACCATTAAAGCTTGTGTAGTGTTCAGTCAGGCTTTGAAACCAGGTAATGAAGCCAGTTTTACTGGTGTTGTTTTAAATGAAACATGTAATGTGCAACAGTAATGGCTTTCCTGGCTGCAGGGAAGGTAAATACTTGGATGTAGAGTATGTTTCTCTCATTTGCTTTGTGTTGGGGAATTGTGGGAGTTGATGTGTGACTCTGACTTTCAAGGTCTTGCAAGAGGCCAACAAATTGCTTAGTTCACTTGAGACAGCGTTGCTGTTTCTCCTCTGCATCCTCCTCCAAGAGAAAACCCACACAACGTACAGTCTTCAAAGCAAACAAAGACCTGCTGTGTGCATTGTTTGAAACGGAGAGAGCTGAAAGCGTTTGCAATTTGAAGAAAAGCTCTCAAGTGATAGCTAACGGAGCAGCAGTTTTTTGAAGCCAGCAGTGTGTGTTGGAGACGGAGGCCAGATGGGATGAAGCAGAGCCAACGCAGTGAAGTGCAACACTCCATTTCCCTTCAGATTTGTCACTTTCAGAGCTCGATGTAAAGCTCGGCGCGGACGGTCTCAGAGCTCATATCTCAGATTTCTGCTCTGCGCTGCTGTTCCATCTTCATGGCATCTGCATTATGGGTAAATGTGAAAGGCTTCAACATGATTGGCTCCCAGGTGGTGCTGGTTTGATCTCTGAAGGCTTGGATTTTTCCATGTTTTGTGTTGTTTTTGTAGTTTCGAGTATGCATTTCTAGTATTTTCAGTTTAAAAAAAAAAAAAAAAAGCAGAAATGATTTTCTTTGTACACAAGCAGACTGCAAACATTTTCAAGCACAGCTTCACTTCTGTGTCTTTCATTGCACAAAAATTGTTGCCTTTAACCTGTGTCACAATGAAAAACTTAACAATTGTGGATCATTTTAAAGAAGAAAAACTTAACTAATTAGTCATCTGAATTTAATTATCTCCAGAAAGCAGTTCTATTTTAAACGAAGTGCTCAGTCGGTTTTAAATTAGTTCCAACATCTTTTCTCAATAACGTGAAGAGCACAAAAACAAAAACCTTCTACATGAATTAACTCATGTAATATGAAGATGTACTCCCTTGACTCTAACCTCTGACCTTTTGATTGTCTTCCAGATTCACTATAAACTGGTTTCTTTCTAGTTGCTATAAACTTGAATAATGTCTGTTTTCACACAGTCACTGTCCTCCGACTCACAGTCAGCTACAATCTGACCTTTTCTTGTATGCTTTAAATTTTTTTTATGAACTTTGTTTTATTTGATTAAAACAGGTGTGAATATGAATAATGTTGATTATTGTTTTCAATCATTATAACAGAATCGTAAAATATTATGTGTTTAATATACTTCTCTTTTCTGTTTATCAGAAAATTGCTTTACCCTGGAACACACGTGTGTTTTGAGCTGGAGGCTGTTTGTTTCAGAGGGGAGTCATGACATCTGAGAGATCTCCAAAACACTTCTGAGAGCTGATAATTCATACAAAGTTTCTTTGTGCGACTCTTCTCACTTTGTTTGTTTCCTCATCCTAATGTGTTTGTCAAATGCCCGGCTTCGTTTATTCCAGAGTAAATAAACATGTTTGCTCAGTTACAATTTTTGTTAGAAGTAGAGTTCAAGTAACTACAGATGAAAAAATGTTTGTCTCACTGCAAGACACATTTTCAGTTTAAAGTCTAAATCGGCTGAAGGTGGCCTATTGCCGGCACACCTTCTCATCAGCTGTCGTCCTCAACAACCGCTGAAACAGTCACTGACTTTCACCTACCTTGGGTGTATCCTGGTCTGATCTACCAGCAGAACATCAGAAAGATGAGTGAACTGGTGCCCTCAAACTGACTCGATAAGGAGCTGAGACCTGGTGACGTGATGACAATTTGGGTCTGGTTATGCCATTGTTGCTGTTGTAACTTGAACCATTTCCTGGCTTGCAGTGATAATAATGACTTTATCTGGTCACATTAAATAACTTCTCTCAACCAAAATCCAAACCATTAATCAAATAGTTCAACTTTGAATTTGTGTGTGTATGAAAGCCAAAATAATTCCTGCTTTGATTAATTTGTTTATTATAGTTGGTGATTTTCACTTTGATAATTTTTTTGTAATAAAACTTAAAGATAAATTTGGTCTGCTCCTTTGGATGAATATTCACATGTTATGGTATAGAACTCCCTGTAGTTAATGTTTTCTACTTCAGTGACTCAGTTCTGATGATTAAAGGGTGAATACATAAATGAAGTTGTTGCTGGTCAGTAAGATGATGCCCCGCTTTCACGAGTAAAATGAGGCGCAGGTGTCCCCGTTCTTCCTCCATTCACTTCGTAAATGCTACACTCAGTAAAAGCTGTGATACAGCACACACTGTATGTAAGCATCAGTACTCTGTCATCCAGGCAAAAAGACAGAAGTGTGTTTAATGTGGTGCCTCATTTCATTTGTATACATTATTGAATGAAAAAGGGACATGTAAAAAATAAATAAACCCCCCCCCCTGTTTCATTGTGGGGGTTTTCAAGTCATTACCGGCTGAAGGCTGAAAAGAGATGTCTCAGTTCAGGACTGAGATGTGTTCTGGCTGCCTCCGTCCATGCAGAAGACACATCAAGACAATGAGGAGGGGTCAAAGACAGCTTACCTCTGATGTGCCTCTGAGCAAGGTAATGTACGGTAGTAATGGCCAAGTTGGCCGATGTGCAAAGAAAAAATAAAATAAAACAGCAGAACTGCAGCTCATTGCAGCTCTTTATGATGAACCGAAGACAGTAGTTGAGACCTCCCACTTGTGGGATTAAACAACAGATTAGCAGAAGAATGTGGAAGATGCACAGCAACTTTTGGAGTTTAAAAAAGTTTACCACTAACAAGATCACTAAAGAGGGTTAATTATGTTTAGTAAATGACCCACATGTCTGCTTCAAGCCAGCAGTGTCCATGCTTGTTTTGGCTCTGCTCGGCCCAGGTCACTTCTGAAAGCTCATGTCTGAGCAGGACGTGGCCACCTTCATCTGTGATTTATAAACAGCTAGAGGAAGCTTAAAGATGGATTTTCTTTTGTGTGTGTGGAACTGAGTTCTGAATTTGCCTTGAAAATCTCCAAAGTGTACACAGTTATTTTTCTGGGCACTTAGAGTTGAAATCTCATTCACTGAGTTAAGATGTGTTTCAAGAAAGTGCTTTAGTTCTCCATTTCAGAACTGAAAGAGATCTAACTTTATATGTTAAGTTTAACTTTGAAAAAAGCAGACATTTAAAATTGAAATTTAAAGAGTAGCTAATTCCATACTGGTCACTGTCGGCCAATTATGAAATGATTCCATATTTATACAAATAAGATATCCAAAGTGAAAACTGAGATTCAAGAGACCAAGCAGTAAAAAATTAAGGGTTTATTTAGAAAAATGATTCACAGGAACACAGGAGGAGCTGTAGGAGAGGAGCCATGGTGGGTCTGGTTCTGTAGAGCTCAGTGGTTACTCAGAAGGTGAAGACGTTGACTGACTTATTGTATTCTTGTTTGCAGCTTGGAGAGAGAGGACCAGAGGATTCCAGGACGGCAGAGCAGACCAAGGTGAACAGGTGAGGAGTGAGAGGGACAGGATGAATCTCAGGGCTGGAGATGGCAAGATGTTCAGTGGTACTTTTATTATTGTCTGTTATAGGTGACTGTTCCAGAAGATGAATCCAGGATGACAAGGAACTGGACAGGGAATAGTCATGAGGAAGATCCAGGGAACAAGGAACAGAAAATCAGGAGATACTATCTTGAACATCAAACAAGCTCTCACCAATACCAATGTGGGAGACTGAGTGAGACTGACTGAGCTGCATACAGCTCCTCAGACTGAAGATGAAAGATGAAATGTTTCTACAATTTAAAAAAAAAAATGTTTTTTTTTTTTAATGTCCAGAGGACCAGACTTAACTTTTCTAGATTTTTCTACCTGGATTATTGAGCATGCATCAGAATAAATGTGGGACAATGTTCCCGCAGAGTCTAGGTGGTCCAGGCAGCCTTACATACTGAGGTTTATCATCAACAGAACTGGAAACAGCTGGAGATGATTGGCTCCACTCTGTCACTCAGGAGCTGCAAGATGTCAGTCAGTGGGAAAAAAACAAAACAGAAATACAACAAGGTGTCCTCATGTAACCCGACAACTTGACCCATGTCAACACCATCACGAGCTGGGAATGTTGTCTAATGTGCCTTCTCTGTCTTCTGACCTTCACTCACTTTGACTTGGAAACCCTAGCAACTGCCTGATAACACTATTGCTCCATTCCTGATGTACAACTTTTGCTCTCTGGTGTCATCTCCTGCAAATCAAACAATTTCCATTCCCATATCTAGTCTGCATGTCAAGTCAAGTCAAGTCAGATTTATTTATAAAGCATATTTAAAACAGGAACTGTTACCAAAGTGCTTAACAAAAAGATCACAGCATCAAATTAAAAAATAAATAAATAAATAAATAACAAGATACAATCACAGCATCAGGAATAAAAACATAAAAACACAAACATAATCAGAAACAATGAAATACTAAATCAGATCACCCAGTGTTAAATGTCAGTGAGTACAGGTGAGTTTTCAGGAGATATTTTAAAAGCAGAGTGAAGTGGCCTGTCGAATATTGATGGACAGATTGTTCCAAAGTTTAGGACCAATGACTGAAAAAGCTCGATCTCCTCTGAGCTTCAACCTTTTTTTTTAATACAACAAAAAGCAGCTGGTCATATTATCTCAGTGCCCAAGAAGGAACATAAGGTTGAAGTAGGTCAGAGAGTATGAAAGTGTGAGGCCATTAACACACGTGAATGTCAGCAGGAGAATTTTAAAATCAATTCTGACACACAGGAAGTCAGTGAAGGGAGGACAGAACTGGTGAAATGTGCTCAAACCTGCAAGTTCCTGTTAAGAGCTGGGCGGCAGCATTTTGGATAAGCTGGAGATGTGAAATGGAAACCTGACTGACCCTTACATAAAGCGAGTTACAGCAGTCCAGTTGGGTTGTAATGAATGCATGGACTAATTTTTCAAGGTCAGATATGGTCAGCACACACTTAAGCTTAGCTCTGACTAGCTGAAAGAAGCTTTTTTGAAGAACAGAGTTGAACTGCTTATTAAACCCAAAGTCCAATACTAAAACCATCCTGAGATTGGTAACAGACTGGTTTGGATATGGTTGGAGGGAGTCCAGGTTGGCAGGATCAGAGACAGCAGCAGAGCTAAGGTTAAACACAATGATCTCAGGTTTCTGATCATTAAAATTTAAGAAGTTTGTAGCTATCCAAGTCTTGATGTCATCAATACATTTTAGCAAAGGGTGAATGGAGCAGGAACTGTTGGATTTAAAGGGCAGATAAATCTGAGAATCATCAGCATAACAATGAGACAAAAGGCCATGTTTCCTCAGGATAGACCCCAAGGGGAGCAGATACAATGAAAACAGAAGGGGTCCAAGAATAGAGCCTTGCGGGACTCCGCAGGAAAGACGCACTGAAGTGGATAAACTATTACCAACATAAACACAAAAACTCCTGTCACTCAGATATGAATGGAACCATTCTACTGCTGCACCAGTAATCCCAACCCAGTGTTCACAGTATCAAATGCAGTGATAAGGTCAAGGAGTACAAGGATCACAAACTGACCAGGATCATTTGCTAGAAGAATGTCGTTAAAGACCCTTATTAAGGCTGTTTCGGCGCTGTGTAATTGCTTAAAAGCAGACTGAAAAATCTCAAAATACCATGTGGACTAAATAAAATCCAAATCAGGTCAATGTGTACAACTTGAGATTTAAAATGTGGGAAAATATTCCCAAATGTGTACATTTTTTTCAGAGTGGGCATTTCAGTCCCCTTTCGCTCACTGTCTGTGTTAGCATGCTTTTACTGTCAGCCTCTCAGTCTAAAACCTGTTCTGTACATCTACATCATCAGATTGGTACTGCTTCCTCAGCTGAAGATGATGTCCTGACTATCTTGTCTGGTTTATGTGGCTCTTAAACTGACATGATGAATAATACAAAGTATGTTGATGGATCCTTCTGTCATCCAGATGCCCAATTAGTCCTGGCTATGGCTGGCCGGTCGTGACCGAGAGGCAGGAGGGCAGCATCAGTCACTCAGCGGACCACGCTGACTTTTTTGTTGGCAGTATATTCCATCAGTCACCTTACACAGCAACAACAGAAGCTCTGTGTTTGCTGCTCTCCTCTTTCATGTGAGGCAGAGTGCAACATGTTCCTACCTTTGACCTCTTAAAAACCGAACACAGTCCACTCACACGGTCACACGGTATGGTCATTCTTTAAGAGGCACAAAAGTTGTGAATGTTCAGGATTTAATTTTCACCGGGGCCTCCGGTGTATGCACTGTTAGGCAGTAATGTTAGGAACAAACAGCCACAGCTGAAGGAAATGTACAAGCTGTTAAACACAACCTCAACCGTGTTTTTGCTTTTACACAATGACCGTTTTCATGCAAGTACTGTACTCAAAACTAATACCTTATTTTTTGTCTGTTAAAGAGAGGTATATTTGTGTTGCACTGTACAGACGCCCATGAATGTAACAGTTTATGAATGGAGCAATATTTTGATTGTTAATAATGTGCAATGACTTTTAGCAATTGTGCAGCACTGAGGAATTAGGGGAAAAAAAAAAACTCTAGTTAATGATTTCTGCAGTGAGAAAACGTGTAGAAAACATTTAAATCACCAGCCAATCTTCCCAGAAATTGATATCCCAGCAAATTTACCCCCAAGTCAAACCTTGAAATACTTGAAGAAACAGCAAAATCCCCCAGAGCTCTATCTCAGTCAGACTCTACAGGCCTCAGTTAGCAGGGTAAAGATTAGAGCTCATGACAGAACAGTCAGAAAAAGACTCAAGTGGCTTGTTTAGAAAGGACTGCAGCATAAAACCTAAAACATTATGGAGGAACAACATTTATTTGCAAAGTTTCATCTGAATGAATGACAGTATTTTTGGAAACGTCTTTTAGACAGATCCAACCAAAGTAGATGAGTTTACCCATAATGCACAGTGCTATGTTTGAAAAAAAAAAAAAAAAAAAAAAACTAACAAAAACAAAACAGCATACGGTGGTGGACGGATGATGTGGCTATAGGACCTTGGTGCTTTGCAGTCACTGAGTCGACAACAAACTCCTGTAGACCAAAGAATTATGGAGTCAAATGGGTCTGTCTGACAGCTGAAGCTAGAACCAAACAGGCTCATGATGCAACAGGACATGATGCTGTGGTGGGACCTTCAGAGACCTAGGTCGACAAATGTCTGCAATGAACTGAAGCAATGTAATGAAGAAGAGGGGGTCAAAATTATTCCTCAGCAATATGAGAACGTGTATAAGTCCTACAGAAAACCACTACTGAGGGTTATTGCTCCTAAAGGAGGATCTGCTGCTGGATCGTGAGCTTAGTTTTTCAGTCTTTATTTTATTTTATTTTTATTATCTTGGCTTAATTTTGTTTAATAAATAATGACAGGGGGCAGTGTGGTGGTGGCTCAGTTGATAAAGATGTTGCCTCTCAGTGAGAAGGTTGCTGGTTCAAATCTAAGCCCGGGGCCTTTCTGGGTGGGGTTTGCATGTTCTCTCTGTGCATGTGTGGGTTTTCTCCGGGTACTCCGGTTTTTCCCACAGACCAAAAACATGCATGTTAGATTGATTGGTGACTCTAAATTGTCCCTAGCTGTGAGTGAATGGTTGTTTGTCTCGTTTGTCTCTTTTTATTTATCAATAAAATGTATTTTATTCATCAAAATGTACAGTACAGGCAGTCCTCGGTTTACGATCGAGTTCCGTTCCAACGGGCCGAACATAAACCGATTTGAACGTAAACCGGAGATCACACGAGCCGACACTTATACATGTACAGTACAGTGTAAGCACTTCCCATCCTAACATAGTACCCTAAATAATGTTAAAAAAAACACATACATGTACAGTACTATACATTTTGATGAATAAATACATTTTATTAATAAATAAAAAGTATTAATTTCTTACGTTGAGCTGGTCAAGCCTGTCCGTTTTTTAGCATGTTAGCTCATTGCACGTCCGAGCTCTGCAGCTTCACGCGGTCCAAACTGTTTACAGGAAGGACTGTTA
>JARVLU010009728.1:0-10367 GCA_031762415.1 Simpsonichthys santanae
GATTGGTAACCCTAAATTGTCCCTAGGTGTGAGTGAGAGAGTGAATGGTTGTTTGTCTTGTTTATCGCTCTGTGTCCCTGTGATGGACTGGAGACCTGTCCAGAGTGTCCCCTGCCCCTCGGCCCTCGCACAGTGATTGCTGAACATGGGCACCGGTAACATCCCTGACCTAAAATGGAAGAAGCATGTAAAAGATAATGGGTGGATGGATGGAAAAGTGCATAAAGACTTTGCACTGGAGCATATTTTGAAGACCTAAACTGCACACTTCTTGCCTTTATTTAAGCAAAATGTGGTGAAATGTGATCATACCACTTCAAATGATCAGATTTCATTATCATTCCCAGCTGAAAGGTGAAGGCGTATGAACTGGGCATATTTTAAATAACCTTTCAGCATAACTATTAGACTTACATCTACAACTCACCTGCCTCCAGTTGTCATTGTCTCAGGTGTTCCCACTCTCTTCATCAGCCCATGTCCATTTACTTAACGTACTCAGTTCTCATTTCATCCTCAGTCGAGCATCGTTGTGCTTTCTGCAATGTCCATGTTCTTCTTTGTGTTTCCTGGAGTTTGTTATTTCTATTGCTGCCTGGACAGCCATTTTGTTTTGTTTGTTTCAATAAACCTTTCAGCTTTTATTCAAGCACCTTGTGTCAGCCTGCAGTCCTGGGTTCAGTCCTCTACAACCAAACTTGCAAAACACAATTACTGTATGTCCATAATTTAGTCAGATTTATATTGACCTGAAATTGGGTATGATGATAGATGAGAGGCAATCACAGCACTACATGTTAATTAATGCTCAAGAGCTGTTTTTCTGTTTGTACAGTGCTTTGGTTGGCATTGTCGCTGTTTGAAGTTCTCTATAAATAAAATTGGATGGTAAGATTGTTGCTTAAAACTTTAGCATTGTTTGAATCAACCTTGTTTGTCGCTTTGCACAGCATCTCATGAACAGTTGCTCAGATTTTTATGAAACGCTCAAAAATGGATAGATGGATTTATTGTTTGAACTGATTGTTTGAAAAAAGGGGCATTCTTATCATTTATGGGATTGTTTGGCATTGTATTTTAAAATGAATAAATTTATAAAGATTAAAAAAAAGTCTGATTGTTTATCAATTACAGATTTATTGGAGTCAATTCAATTTGGCCCCCATAGTTAATCGACATTAGCCACCAGAAAATGGCTAAAACTCAGTTACTTTATTAATATTGAGTAGCAGCTAAGATTAATTTCCAACACATACTTAGCGTTATACTCATGATGTTGTTGTCAGGGTTTGACTCTAACAGCTAAAACTCGTTCATTTCTTAAGCTAATTTGAAATTTTGTCATGAAGTGCAGAGGGCAATGTGCATTCCTTCAAGTAATTTCTAGTCATTTTCTTGTAGCTATAAGTTGCTAATGTTTAGGGACACTGCCAGAGGCAATGGTGGAGCCAGGGGGTGGCCAATGGTGGCCTTGGCCCCCATAGATTAATCTTCTTAAAAAGATTGGGTCACGTCAATTATTTGAAGATACTTTGTACTATTTTTTAAGCAATTTAAAAGCTAGAAAGCATATTGTCCGTCAATGATTGGGGTGGCCAATGGGTTTATATAAGGTGGCAGCCATCTTGGATTTAGATGTGACAACCTGATTTGTGATAGGAAACTTTTTTTATGCCTGGATGTAGCCACACACCAAAATTGAAGTTCACTTCTTGTTCATGTTATCACCCTCAGATGGACAGATGGTTTTTCCAATCCAATCTCTTTTCGCTCTGCAATGAAGGAGCTGGGATAAATATCCATGAACAATCTGTTTGCCTGTTCCCACCATGCAGGATCTTCCAGTCAAACCAGCTCTGGCCACTTCAGCTTTCATTTCTGTTCCTTTTACATGAAGCCAGCTGCACCTTCCCTTCTGTTATTTCAGATGGAACACCAGTTTACTGACCACAGGCGTTTAAAACTCCAGTAGTGTGAGACACTCCTGACACTCATCTGTCTGAGACTATCACACATGCTGCTACAAAATTAAAATATGTTGGTTTTCCAGATGACACTTCACATCGTCACTAGTCTTTTGTCGGATAAGCAGCTCATGAAGTGACAGTAAGGGCTTTATTTAAAACAAAACAAATAAAATAAAACATAACAGAGATACACTCAGTTGCTAAAATTGTGAATTTCAAAAGCCGTAACTGAACTGTCTACTAGAGTGAACGTTTCTAAATCATTCAATCTGTTGAAATCAGTTTGTCTGTTTTTTAGCACAACTTGTTCTGTAAATGTTCTGTTTCAACAATTCATGTAGCAAAAGGTTCAGCTCATTCAAGACATTTCTGCTGTGACTTTTGGTATTTGTGCAATTTTTACTTTCTTAAATATTTAGCTTTTTTTTTTTACCATGTTTTTCTCATTGAAAATTAATGGAGGTCTCTACATCCTGAGCCGTTTACAACCTTTTACTGATCATTTTAGCTGTTGTTTTGGTTCAGCTGATTTCAGCTTCCTTCAGCTCCTTTCACCTTTTTTTTCTGCTTTTCAGCTACTTTGGGTATTTTTCTCATAATCTGATAATTCTTCTTTTCTTTTAACCTTTTTTCTTTTTCTTTTCCTGCATTCAGAAAATGTCAGCTGTTCAATTTCAACTCACAAAAACAGATTAGCACAAAAACCTTTTCAGCCTGTAAAAATCATTCAGCTATAAGCATTCACACTGCAGCTTCACTGGAAATGACATTTTCCCCAGTTGAACTTTATGACGAATTCATTCATATTTGATTACAACAGTTGCAGTAACTAAAGGTGCATTTCTTTAAATCATATATACTGCAACTCAAATGCCGTTGCTTTTTATTTTTCTAAAATGTGATTTTGAAAAATTGATTTTGTGAACAAAGATTTCTGTTGTCTTCCTGTCTCCCGCATGGTAGTTTTGTTAGGCTCTGCGAGTCAAAAGGAAAACAGAGAAACCCATTAGATTTAACCACAGGAGCAGGTCTTATCTTGGTCTGTGAATTTAGAAAGGCAGCTGTTTTCACATCGGCACACCGCCGAACCTCTGCATGCAGAATCCTGCAGCACACCCTGCTGAGGACCAACCTGAGGATCAAGCCTACCATCTTCATACAGTGTTTCTATGTGGGGAAGATAAACAGCTAAAAATAGAATGTTATTTGCCTTTACTTTTAAGGTTTTAGCTCTTTTGATGTGCAGTTCTAAAGAAATTTCTTAATAATTAATATTGAATCCCTCAGATTAGTCCTAATCGAAGTGATTTCCAGTCCTAGTCTTTGAGGGCCATCGTCCTGCAAGTTTTAGATGTTTCTCTGCTCCAACACATCTGATTTGAATCAATAGGTGATCCACAGAACATAAAGGGGTAATTTAACCATTCAATCAGATGTGCTGGAGCAGGGAAACGAGTAAAGCATGCAGGATAGCAGCCCTCGAGGAACAGGATTGGAAACCTCAAGCTAACAGCTAATCCTAATGCTGTCATCTGTGCTTGCAAATACTGTAACCACATATTTCTATGTAAATGTTTCATGTGAATTTTCAAAACCTTACAGGTTTGGTCTTCCCCCTGCTTGAACTAGCTGCAAGCCCATCAATCAGATCAGAACTCAATAATGGCTTTGTCCACAAGAAAATGAAAACATTTCCAAAACTTTTTATTGTTTGTCCTTTTAAAAAATACCTTCAAAAACACATCAACTTTTTTGCATCGCTTTGTACTTCTCTGTTTTCTTTTTTTATGGACAAAAGTCAACATATATGGAGAAATAGTGCAGTATAAAAGTACATATATGAATATATATAGTCTTATCTTATTTGTCTTAGAAATGTTTTCATTCACATAGAAACACCGCAAACAACACAAAATGTTGTAGTAACCATGCCAGGCCTGTATGTGGCACTGCTGCCACAATAATACACTAAAAACAGGAAACAAGTCTTGCAGTTTGCCCATGTGATCACAACACAGAGAAGATGACGCTCTCAGGTCATAGGTTATATTAAAGGTTAGGCTATAATTTTTCTTCTAAAGGCTTCATTTTGACTGCCTATACATAAAATAAACAAATGAATAAATAATAAAAGATTGTTGCTGTTGTTGTTTAAACTAGGACTTGTTTTAAATCGTTACAGTTTCAAGCTCAGAAAAACACAATTTCAGACAACATAAATAGTTAAATTATGTCATCCGGACCAGTTTCTTTAAGTGAAGAAACGTTTCGTCCCCCATCCAGAGGACTTCATCAGTCTGCGGCCTGCCAACCAGAGCTCTCCCATAGCTAGCCATCATTGCTGTGTTTCAAGCCAACATCCTGTTGGAAACTCAGAAACAAAGAGTTTTTTCACAACAGGTAAGATATTAAACATATTTTACTTTTCTGTGAAACCCCACTGCAAAAGACACGCACCACTACTTTAAATAGAAACAACTGAGCAAACTTTTCCTTGTGCAACCAGTTTGGTGTGAACCCCATGGGCTCTATGTGCAAAACAAGAGGACGACGAATGCTCAAGCTGAAAACTGGAGTGGGCTGAGACAAAGAATAGAAGATAAATGTAGTGTTGTCAGGATCTATGTTTGATCCTGCTTTTCAGGCTGTAGCTGTCACTCTGTAATTAAGGTAACAAATGATGCTAGCAGTCTTCTGTTTATTGTCAATGTAAATGAAACGTCTTGCAGAAATAGGTCTGTGGCTAACAATATATGTTCTTTATGGGGCTTTTGAAACTCCGCTCCCTGCTGGAATAATCATCCTGCAGTAAGAGGATTGCCTTTTCTAAAGAACTAAATCTGCCCAGTGAAATACAGATACACAAGTCTGACAGCTTCTGCAGCAGAACGAAACAAATAATATTTTCTGCAAAGGCAATATAATTTAAAAATACATAGCTATTGACTCAAATTGTTCCTCAGGACTGGATGGTCTAGGATCCAGAAACCCTTAAAGGGATCTGAGTATCACAGCATTGGTTCTTATTTGATAAACAATTAATTTAGCTAGAAAAAATGAGACAGTAAAAATAATGTAGCCTGTTCAGTTTGTATAAGTTTCTAAAAATGAATAACAAATGTATTTTGCCTTTTTTTTAAATGTTACAATGCATTCTGGGTAAATGATGTAGACAGGTTGTTTAGGTGCGAGCTCCATCCGGTGCGAATGTTAATTTTGGACATTATCTTTAATTTGGTGTGGCATGTTGGCACAGCTGCCACTTATCAGCAAGGTCGGCAGATCGAATTCCGGACGCTGGGTGTTCTGTGTGGAGTTTGCATGTTCTCTCTGTGTATGCGTGGGTTTTCTCCGGGTACTCTGGTTTTCTCCCACTGACCAAAAACATGCATGTTAGACTGATTAGTAACTCTAAATTGTCCTTAGGTGTGAGTGACAGAGTGAATTGTTTGTCTTGTTTGTCTCTATGTGGTCCTGTGATGGACTGGAGACCTATCCAGGGTGTACCCCGCCTCTCGCACAGTGCTGCCATTAGTTCTACACTCAAATCTTCTCTGAATTCAATGTCCGACTCCACATATGAAACCTTCAGTCGCCTTCTCCGTCTTCATGGCCGCTGCCTGTGGGCTCCTGCCCACATACAAATGGCTGGTTAGCTCTGTCAGCACTCACTCCCCCCCCACCCCCCCACCACTCTTTTAGGGGCAGACATTTTTTTAAGGGTGGATGAGGAAATGCTACTTGAAGGGGCAGCTCGTATTTGATATTGTGTTAATTGGTTATGTTTAAAATTAGTGTTTATGTCATCATTTTGAGCTTACATATCCAATAGAAGTTTTACTTGTTCAAGGCAATCATATTTGTTCATAACTTTATTATTAGTAATCCTGAAAACGACCAGATCCAAGCAAACAGTTACTCGAACACACCCTGTCAAAATAAGATAAATCTTGGATCCTGTTCTGGCAGGATCTGGCTCAAATTAAGCACTGGCTAACATCATATTAGCTCTTTGGCTAACATCATATATATTAGCCATGTCACATTAACCATAGCATATATATTAGCTCTGGAGCTAACAACATATATTAGCTCTAGAGCTAATGTCGTATATATTAGCTCTGGAGCTAATGCCATAAATATTAGCTCTGGAGCTAACAACATATATTAGCTCTGGAGCTAATGTCATATATTTTAGCTAGACCTAAATCACATTAGTGCTTTAGCTAACATCAAATTTATTAGCCATATCACATAGACCATATTATACATATTAGCTTCAGAAACAAGGTGCTCAGTGTCCTTTGCCCAGTCGTAGGTTACTGGGGCCCAACCCTGGAGCTAGGCCTGGGGGAGGGGCTTGTCAGCAAGAACCTGGAGACCAGATGTCTACCCATGGGGCCCAGTTGGCTCAGCCTGAAGGAGCAACATTGCCTTCCTGTGGAACCACCACCTACAGGATGGGCCATACAAGTCGGGTGCATGATGCCATGTGCAGTGGCCGAAGATGGGGGCCTTGACGCTCTGACCCTAGCTTACCAAAGCTGGATCTTGGGGCATGGAGTATTATGTCTCTTGGAGGGAAGGAGCCTGAGCTTGTGCATGAGGTTGAGAGGTACTGACTAGATATTCGTAGTTGAGCTCACCTTGATGCACAGTATGGGCTCTGGAACCAATCTCCTTGAGAAGGGCTGGACTTTATTCCACTCTGGAGTTGCCCATGGTGAGAGGCACCGAGCTGGTGTGGGTCTACTTTTAGCTCCCGACTTGGTGTCTCTGTATTGGAGTTTTTCCTGGTGGATGTGAGGGTGGCTTCCTTGTGCCTTCAGGTGTGGGGACGTACACTGACTGTTGTTTGTGCCAATGTGCCAAACAGCAGTTCAGAGTATCTGGCCTTCTTGGAGTCCATGACGGGGGTGCAGGAAGGTGTGCTAGCTGGGGACGACTTTATTCTTTTTGGGGACTTCAATGCCCACATAGGTAATGGCAGTGTGACCTGAATGGGCATGATTGGGAGGAACGGCCTCTCTGATCTGAACCTAAGCGTGTTCTGTTGTTGGACTTTTGTGCTAGTCAGTTTGTCCATCACAAACACCATGTTGGAACATAGGGGTGTCCATAAGTGCATTTGGCACCAGGACGCCCTGGATCGTAGATCGATGATAGACCATAGTTGTGTCTTTTAGCATGCCCGACTTCAAGGAGGCCCCGGGGAAGACCCAGGACGTGCTGGAGAGACTTTGTCTCTCAGTTGACCTGGGAATGCCTTGGTGTCCTAACAGAAGAGCTGGAAGAGGAGGGTGTGGAAAGATGTCTAGGTCTCATTGCTGCTGCCTCCATGACCTGACTTCGGAATAAGCAAAAAATAATAGATGGATGGATATACAGTATATTTGCCCTGGAACTAACACCATAAATACAGTATTAGCTCTGGAGCCAATGGCATAATACTTTAAAATAAACTGCAGTGCATGCGCCACTATTATGGTTAACCATTGCGTTAATTCAGCAGTGGTGCTAGCTCCACAACTAATACATATACTGTAGTGTTAGCTCCATATACTGTATAATAGTTTTAGCTCCAGAACTAATATATAGCATTAGCATTAATAAAGATTTTCATATAAAAATACATGTATAGCATTAGCATTAGCTCCGGAGCTAATGTAACATTTTATTCAGTTAATAGAGGCTATGTGACATAGCTTCAGAACTAATAAACATCACAAGAGTTTGATTGTTCACTTTCAATCCATTTATTATGCTTAAGGATTTATGAAAATTATAACTATTTTGTCTCATGTATCGTGCCACAAACTATTTTTTAGTAGAACAGAGAAATAACAACATATACCTGTAATGGCCAATATGTGCAAGCAGTCAGAGATCCCTTTAACACTTATCTTCCTGAAGGTTGAAAGAAATATCAGATCCACTGATAATACATACTGCGCTGAAACGCCTCACTGACTTCACCCCCCACACTAAGACGCAGAGGTTCACAAATGTTGAGGTTACTTTGAAATAATTCTCAGGTGATTCTTCCTTTTGCAGCGCGTTCATGACACACACACACACCAGTTGGTCTTTCATCCAAATCCTCCTCTGTCACCACAGCTCTGGACCCCAGCAGCAAACAAAAAAAAGAGGTTTTACTCCAGCATCAGCCTGGGAGGAAAGGCTGCCGGTGATCCAGCGCCTTATGAAACTTGTTAAGATCAAACTGTTTGACAATTAATCTCACTCCGCCAGCTTCTTTCTTCTCTGCATTTGAAGTGTAATTTGATGCTAATCACATGCATAATTTAATTATTCAGTGTGTGTTTACGCTCGGCTCCTTCTTTATTTAAACTTTGGCAGTAAGACGTAGAGATGCTTGAGTTTTTGTGAATTAAAAAAAAATAACAAAACGTCTCCAGACATAAGCCATTCAATAATTAACAAAGAATTGTCTCATTTTAGTACTGAAGCTAGGACATTACTTTGGCCGTTTTTCCCATTTTCCATCTGTCAGACATCTGTTTCACTCAAGAGTCCCAGCTGTATGTTCTCCTCGCAGCACTGTGGGTAGATTCGCTGTAGGACCTGGTATCTGGATTAGACACACCATGACTGATGGGGGTTGGGGGCTGGGTGGGAGAGGAACCCAGTGGCTGGAAAGCCTCACCAGTTTGAAGCTTCAGAGCCCGTTTATGGCCCATGATGGATGTTTCCCAGCCTTCCTGTCTCAGTCTCTTTGTCACTGTCAGGTGGTGTAATTCAGCAGGGATCAGGCTCAGAGATGGATGATGCACAACATTTTTTTTTATTAAAGAGTCTTCACAAAACAAAACATATTGTACACTACTTTTCATTCATATAGGGGAAAAAAAAACTTGTTTAAGTTCCATCAGGCTGGTCAATTAAACTATATTACATATTCTGAGGGAAATATTCATACTCAAGTCATACGCACATTTGAAAAGTGAATGTTTGTAGTTGGTCTGATCTGTCACTCTAAATGTCCCTAGGTGTAAGTGAGAAAGTGAAAGTTGTTTGTCTCATTTGTCTCTATGTGTCCCTGTGATGGACTTGTGACCTGTCCAGGGTGTACCCCGCCTCTCACACAGTGATGGCTGGACATGGGCACCAGTGACCCCCATGACCCAAAAATGAAGAAGCGGGTAAAGATAATGGATGGATGTTTGTTTTCTAGATGAGTTTTTCTCAACTGGGACTGAACAGGGAATGCAAGTAAACCTTAATGTTTTTGGTACAAGATATTCATAGGGTAGGCAAGCGGAGAGAACTATTTTATGCACTACTGGGTCTAATGGTGGAGCCAGGGGGTGGCCAATGGTGGCCTTGCCCTCCATAGATTATTCTTTGGCCACCCAACAGCCACCCCAATCATTTCACAAAACTACATATTTAAGCAATAGTGGGAGTGGTGGCGCAGAGGTTAAGAAGGTGCGCTTGTGATCGGAAGATCGCCCGTTCACGCCTCGGTACCGTCAACATCAAAAATGTGGGTGGGATAAGTGAAGCAGTCACACCTCTCCACCCTCATCTGCCCCACTCTGGGCCCTTGAGCAAAGTCCTTAACTCACACCATCTGCTCTCCCAGGAACCTTAGATATCGGCTCTCTGCTCCACACAGAGGGCTGTGGTAGCTTGGTGGTCTGTGGTTGTGTCAGGAAGGGCTTCCGGCGTAAAAACAATTGCCGTCTTCGTGTGACTAGTTCGCTGTGGTGACCCCTGATGAATGGAGAAGCCGAAAGAAAAAAAAATGTTTAAGCAATTAAAAAAAAACTTGAATGCATAGTTTCCTCAAAGGACTGGAGTGGTCAGTTTACATTGTTAGTGGCCATCTTGGATTGTGATGTAGCAACCCAATTGTTGACAGGGACCTTTCTTACACAGACACACACCAAGATGGAAGGTGGAGCATTCTGTAGCTTCTTTCTGAAGTTATTCAGTGCATTTTTCTGATCCAACCTGCAGAGATTTCCAGTCCATGATGCATGTCTGCGTCTGATGAAACTTCTCATGTGATTCCCTGCCAGCTGCTCTGCACTTTGGCTTCAAATGGAATGGATTTCCTGAACGGAGGCGTGTCTCATGAAGCCCAGAGTACAGTAATAAGACCCGCCTCACATTAAGGAAATCCATTTCATAGTTTGCAACCAGCTGAAACGTGCAGTAGCACTGTGGCTAACGGCTAACTAACTTTTCATTGAGCCATGTCCGCTGTGTGAAAGTATTTTACACTAGAAACGCCACAAAGCAAGACAGCAACGTGCAATGTCTGCAGAGCCATAGTGCCACATTAAACTGCAGTACTGTATATGCATACATTATATATATATAGTATACATACAGTATACAGTACTGTATATATATATACAGTATATATATATA
>JARVLU010009746.1:0-10365 GCA_031762415.1 Simpsonichthys santanae
TGATCAACAGCAGTAGTTATTTGTTCCATTAATTCCATGAGAGCCATTGATGTAGAGTTTTTTGCTCTAAACCCATAAAGACTGTTACTTAGAATATTTTGTTTATCTATAAATTGATCTAGTCTGTTCACAAATAGTTTTTCTAGAATTTTTGAAAACTGTGGTAACAAGGATATTGGCCTATAATTGTTGAAAACACATTTATCACCATTTTTAAAAAGAGGAACTACCTTAGCTACTTTCATATTATCTGGAAAAATTCCTGTTGAGAAAAAAAGCATCTGGTTTGTTTGTTTTTAATCAATAAAAACGGAAATATGTCTTTTTTTTCTCACTTTTGTTGTTGCGGTTTTGCATCCATTTGCGCAGATTTTCACAAGTTTTTCATCTAAGACAAAAACTAGCAAAGTGAAAACTTTTTGAGCAAAATTAGACAATCATGCTCAACCCGTTTATTGTACAAAATGTGTTTTTCTTCATATCAATCATTTCCATGTTCATTCTCATCACAAAAAGGTTAAAAGTCTGCAGAGAAATAGACATTTAAAACAGGGGAAAAGAGTATTTCTTCACACTGATAACATTTTTTGAATTAATTCTTGTTTAAATAATGATATACATCATAAATACAAAATAAATAACATCAAAAGTTGTTTTTATGTCTAAAATCTTTAAAAAAAAAAACACAAAAAGACCTGACAAAGCATTTTGAAACATTCTCATGTCAAATCAAGCATTTAAAAAAACTTTGGGTTAAAACGTGAAACTCTATTAAAAAGTAAATGCCACTTACGAATAGTTAAAGCTGCTTTATTATGAGTTATGCATCATTAATTAATTGTTTATAAGGTGTTAATAAACATAAAATAAGGAGGAAGTTGGGTTACTATACCTGAATTTTGCAATATCTATTTTAAAATGTTAAAACCATGTTTTTAGAATTTAATGTGATAAATAAAGGCAAATTTACAAGTTTATATTTTGCGTTCCTAAACTAAAAGTACATTTTTCTGCTCCTCTGAGGCACAGAAATCATTTTTCTTTCAATAAGAAGAATACAATTGAACTTATTGATGAATTTTCACATTTAAATGGGAGAAAAATGGCCTTCCAGTTTGTATTTTTAGAAAACTAAACTGCAGAAAATGCTTTCAAATGTTGCATTTTGCTACAAATCACTTAAAAGAATTGGCTCATTAAATATCCTCATGTGAATCGCTTTACATAATTTGTTTCTCGCCATCGTAAACTTTGTAGTTTTATACACAGTTTTAATTTATTGTTTTCGTATTTCTGTTTGCAGCAGTTTTAAATTCCACCAAACAAACTCAACATCTCCCATCAACTCCACCTCCTCATCCCTGCAGACCTGATGAAGCTCCCAGTCTTTCTGCTGGAACTCACTGATCCCTCCACCATTGACCAGCCATAACTCACAGCTAAGGCTACGTCAAGCTTGGCTTTCCCTTCCAGCAGGCAAGTCCACGAGATGAAAAAAACCTCAGCCCCATTAACCAAACTTCAGAGGAATTCCTCACTTTACATACAGAATGCACATGGGGTCAAAGGGCAAAGGGCCAGAGGGGAATCCACCCGCGCCCAGGCAGGCAGGACTTATTTAAACAAGCCAGGAATGCCTGGCTGGTAGAAGAAGAAGCAGAAGAAGAAGAAAGGGGAAGGGGGAGGAACTTCTCTGCCATTAAAATGAGCGGGAGCACTTTTTAAATTCATGCACTCCTAAAATGGATCATAACGTGTTTTTTTTTCCTGCTCTTACACTGACTTGTTCGGACAGGAGCTGATGGAAGTGAACCAACAACCCTTTTTGATGTGCACTTTTGTTGTCTGAAGGTGTAAAAGTGAACAGTGACAAACCAGTTGCACTGGCTTGAAACAGCTCTTAAATGCAACTACCGGAGGTTTAAACACCCGGTATGCAACTCTTAAAGGCTCGGCCGCTGCTTTTGGTGCCGTTTGCAACATTTCGGCAGCGTTTAAAGAACGTTGGAGTTCAATTTGAGAAGATTCACAAAGATTTTTGCAGGTTGGCGTTCACTTTCCGCTTAAAGCAAATCTTATTTGCTCCAAAGTGTTGTCCCATCACCTGCGTGCTTGTAATGTTAAAGATCAATCAGCCTCAAGCCTTTTTTTTTTTTTTTTTTTTTTTACATGTAAACTCTGCATTCCAGGTGGCCAAGCTCTTAGTTTTAGGACCATCTCGCCAAAAATGTCTTCCAAATGACATGCTACAATCCCCATGGCTATGGTGGAATCCTGACCACTTCAAGGCTTCAAAGCTGCACCGGGACCATCAGGGATTTTGGTGCCGAGGGGTGGACCCTGACCGCCCTGACCTCAGCGACCCTCCACCAACCCCCTCGTGTACACCCTACACACACCCTGCATCCTGCTCCTCATCCCCCTCCATCAGCCCCTTCATCCAGCCATCCATCCGTTCAGTGAACCACACAGTCACCGGGTCAGGCTGTTCATTTGTCAGGCGCTTTGAAAAGTAAAATATATACAAAATAAAAAGCTGATGTCCAAAATTACAGCTGAACTTTGTGGGAATTTATTAATTTTGATGTACAAACCAAGTTTCTCACTCCCTGACATGCTACGCCAATGACAGGCAGACAAAAAAAAAAAAAACAGACTAAAAAGTAAGCCTCAACGAAGCAGCCGCTGTGCAAAAACTATGAAATTATCTTAAGAACTCGAACTGTGAGCAGCAGAAGACGTCGTGGCTTCACCAAAAGTCTCATGGATCTCCACTGTTTTAATACAAGAATTGTTTTAATTGTCATTCTCATCACATGTGGAAAGAAACTGCATCCAACAAAAATATAAATTGTAAAGAAAAACAGCAGTAAGATCCGAGTCATGAACTTATGCATTCACTAAACTGAGAATACACTAAAGGTACAAAAACAACAGCAGCACAAACATGAGTCTGTGTGAGCAGATGAGGACCATTGAACACAGCAACATGAAATAATCAGCAGCATGAGATCAGCAGCACATATCAACAACCAAGTGGCATCACAGTGATTTTTCCTGGTTAGAGATTCATGAGTCTAACAGCGTCAGGGTAGAAGCTGTTCCTCAGCCTGGTGGTTCTGCACTTAATGGTCCTCAGCCTTCTTCCTGAGGGGAGCGGGACAAAAAAGTGTGTGTGCTGGATGTGTGGGGTCCTTCATGATGCAGGTGGCTCTCTTCCTGCATCTGGAGGTGTAGATGTCTGTGATGGTGAGGAGGATGACTCCAACATCTTCTGTGCAGCCTTCACCACTCTCTGCAAAGCTTGTGCAAGTTGTTAGTTTTACGTTGTAAATTTTTGTCTATGCTTTTCGATGAACCTCCACCAAAAGTCAACCTGAGCTAGTCGTGCTTTTGGTTTATGATTTGCACATTTTACAGACTTATATATGTGCATTTTATACAAAATAGAAATAATAAATGCTTCAGTTTCTTGTGTGCTCAAAATGAAATTTGTCACGGCTGCTCGTCAAAAAGGCTCCTCAGAGGAGAGCAATCGTTTCCCACAGTCATCTCCATGCTGATGTAAAGCTTCACATCCACGACAGATCCACATGTTTATGGATATTATTCCCATCCTGCTGCAGCCTCTTGAAACTCTTGACTCAGCATCTTCGGCGTGTCATTGAGGCAGCCTTTTTCCCATTAGGCCTCATGAGATCTCTCTCCAGTGCCCTGCAGGAACCAATTACCTGACTTTGATGAGACTGTTCTCCTTTCATTTCACTTAACTGCGCTCCATCAAGAAGCGACTTCTTTCTCTTCTGCCATGAATCTGCAGCTTTTCTCCCTCTCTGTTTTCAGGCTTGTTGCTGCTGTGGTTTGTGCACACTTTGGTGGATTTTAACCTTTAAGGGACTGAAGTGGGGTTCAAATACACCCTGGAGAATATAGGTGCACAAAATTGTCTGAAAAGTGAAAATATATTCCACATAAACATTTACACCTGTTGCTTTTTTTGCCTATCAGCATTTTCAGATTTTACTCTGGCGCCACCTGCTGGAGAAGACTGACTTCACAGCTTGAAACGACAAAATGGTTTAATCATCATTGAATAAATGATTTTCAGATTAAAACAAGTTAACTTTTTCTTGATAGCACTGTGAAAATATCACAATTATCTTAAGAACAAAATATTTGAGTGACACTAAAAATAAAATGTAAAATAAATACTGAATTTGTTGGCTGTAAAGTAGGACGACAACAAATCAGCATTCCGCTTCAGTAAACTGTGGATTCGAAACAATTCTTTAAAAGGACAAACAGGTTTATGGGTAAATTCAGAAATTACATTTTTGTATATTTTCTTATCTTTTGATAGAAGCTAATAATAAAACGCCTGCAGAGAATAACGCCTCAAAGACCATTTAAAAAAAATAAAAAATAAATCCTGTCTGATTTCCATTTCTCACACCTGTTCCTGGTCCAGCCTAACGAGGCCTGCTGTACTTGAGACCTGTGGTTCTGTAGATCTCCTCTGGAACATTCGAGACCTTCAAGTAACAACTTCTGTGACCCTAATAAACTACTGACCTGTAGTCCTTGTGCTTTCATCAGTCCAGAATACTGGAAGTCCTGTTTCCGTGAGCACGGGCTAACTTACCTTCTGGTGAGATCTACAACCTGGAACCACTTACTTGAGAGCCTCGTCCTCTAACTGGGTCAGCTTCTGAATTCCCGTCCTGCCACTCTCCAAACCAGTACTCACCCCATCTGCTCCACCACCTGTTGGAATCCTGCTCCATCATCTACAACTAAGTCACACAAGGAAGGAAATGTTCTGACCACCAAGCACCCATTTGTGAGATGTTTGCCTTCATGTCTGCTTCTCTACACGTTCATTCCTGAGTTGCTGTTTCCTTTTATCACTTCACAGTAAATAAAGCTCACTTGCCTTTTCCTGGTTGTCTCTCGCTGATGGTTTGTCTACTTTCGGTGAAAACCATGTAAAGCTGAACAGGAATGTTTCAGCAGTTAAAGAAGAAGTTCAGAGGACCTGACTCAACCTTGTTGGATGTATCTGCCTGGATTATTGAGCATGCAGCAGGACATTTTGTTGTCCATCGATCAGTTTGAGCACAAACTGGTGCTGCAGAAATGAACCAAACCTGGAGTCTTTTATTAGTTTTAGCAGTGGGCAAATGTGAATGACTGCTCTTCTTGGTCAAGATGGCTTAAAGGAGATGGTTATCTGACTTGAACTTGTCCACAAATTTTCAATCGGGTTTGAGGTCCAAGCTGTTCCAAAATCTTTCATCTGATTTATCCAATTGGGAATTTTTTTTTTCATGTGTTTTGGATCATTGCATGTTGCAACACCCAACAATGTCCAAGTATCAGTTTGAGATGAAGCTGAAGAATTCAGACGTTTCCTTAACAATTCTGGGACCACAGCATGTTGCTACCGCCACCATGCTAGACCATTGTTGACATTTAAAAGCCTCATGTTGACTCCTTCATTTTATCACTGTGGTTGACAGAAAAAGAAAACACTTTCCTCCAGGACGCATTCGGCCCCGTCCACTTGGGCAGCACATTCCAGGTGATCTTGAAGGTACACCAGTTTCAGAACCAGAGTTTCTTTTTGTCAATATCTTCTCAGTCCGAAACCCACTTCATTGTGGACAATAACAGATGTTCCAGTGGTTCCCAGCTCACGGTGGGCTTGAGCCATGGTGGTTCTTGAACATTGTGAACATCGTAACAGATTTCTTAAATCTTCAATGAGTCCCCCAGACATATTGGTCAGTCCTGAAGGTGCTGTCAGACATCCTTTTTATGCTGATGAAGACAAACTACCAGCTGCAGTCAGTCATAATCATCACTGATGACAATAAGTATTGTCGAGCTGAAAGATATTCAAGAAGCTTCAGCATCATCTAATGATGGATTATCCAGTTTGTTCTTTATCTGCTGCACCCTGCTCTCCTAAATTCTAGAGACGGTTCAACAAATATTATTGTAAAACTACAAAAGTTTAAGTTTCGTATTTAATATCAGCCGTTGGTCCTCCAAGGAGTAACTACCGTATTTTTCGGTCTATAGGTTGCAGTTTTTTGCATAATTCACATGCCCTGCGACTTGTATACACCGAAGCGACTTATTTCCCCCCATATTTATTAGCCAATTTTTGATTGAGATATGACTGTTGTCATTCATTCTGACATTGAAAATATTGAACACTATCATTTTCAGCTGCTAGATGCTAATCGAGGTGTATGGCATGCTGTTAAGTCATGTAATAGGTAAAAGTGGCTATTAATGACACAATTGCCACATAAAGCCACCTTTGTCCAGCTCGCCTGGAACAACCATCAATTCAGCTTCATTTCACTGCACTGCACCTGCAAAATGCAACTAATTTGACCACTGAAGTGCATTTATTAAGTAAACGTTAGATTGAGACACATCTTTACTGTAATTTTGTGTAAACAAATAATTGTTTTAAGTGTTAACCTTGTTAAAAGTCCTCCCGTGCACGCTCCCACCATGTCTGGTTCGTCAGCGGTGACGCGTAATAGATGCGACTTGTTTTTTCCCACATTATTAGACAAAGTTGGACTGACGCGACTTATAGGGCGGTGCGACATGTACGGCAGAAAATATGGTAAATGCAAGCTTTAGTTTGCACTAAAAAGTCTAATACTGTACTGTAATAAAGAAAGAGACGCTGTCGTTACAGTTAGTGTCATGTTTATTTACAGCAGAATCCTGAATGAGGGACAGAAGCAGGGACCAGGGTCGGGGTTTTAAAAAGGACAAGATCATTTCAGGATTCACACATCACTAACAGTTCTCGATTTATTTATTTTTATTCACCTTTTTTTCTCTCTATACAGAGTTTGTTCATATCAATGCAAAAAAAAAAAAAAAAGAGCTGGAGTCCTCTGTTGAGGGTGGGGGGATGAAGACAAACTTGAAATTTTAAAGGAAAAAAAATACAAACAAGGGGCTAAAAAAAACCTCTATAAAAACTTTTATCAACATGATCATCATGTTATATATGTATTTACACACACACACGCACACACATATGCATATAAATCTATATACTTTTTCTTGCCATGTCCATGTGGCGAGGGTGGGGTTGTAGTTTGAGGACCCCCCCCCCCCCAAACTTGACAGGATCCAGGATCCTTTGGGAATCGGGTCAGAGGAAGTCTGTCCAAGCAGTAGTGTCTCTGAGCTGCAGTCCGTGTCCCACCTACCATGGCGAGCCCGTAGGTCCAGCGCTTCGGTGTCGGGTCGGCAGAGCTCAGAACGGCAGTAGCCCTGTTAATGCAATCTGAGAAAACGATACTGTACACATGCACGGCCCCAAAACAATCTTCAAATAAACAAAAAGGCTAGCAAACAGAGTTAACCGTGTTTCTCCCCGCTGTGCGTTCACCATCGTCTCCAGTGTGCATCAGTTTTTGACAAGCCCCACAACACGTGCATGTGTGTGTATGTGTGTGGGGGGGAATAACTAAAAATTGACTGTATGAAGCAGTGACAAGTTAAGTTTCTCCATTTTCAAATGTATAATCTGAACTTTCCACATTTTATCTTCAGATGCCTCAGATAGTTAAAAACTCTTACAATTAGGGATGCACGATATTGAATTTTTTGGCTGATATCCGATACCAATACCAATATTTGCCCCCCCCTAGACCTACTTACAGAGACTACATAGTTTTCTCTTCTGTTGAATTAAAATATATTATTCTGCATGGTCTTTGTCAATTTGGCCTGCTACCAAATGCAGATGTCAAAAAAGGGGCTGAAAAAGATGTAAAACTTCAACTTGGATTATGTTTAATGTCAAATTTATTCATACTTACTCTCTTTAACACAATGACAACACTCCAACAGTCAAACAAAAACAGCACCTTTATCTATATCTATCTATATACTGTATATATAGATATAGATATATATGAACAGCAACTTTTATATTGGCGAGTTATTTTGATGAAATGGCTGTGGTCCAATATTTAACTTTATCGCTAATATCGGCCGATACCGATACCATGCCGATAATATCGTGCATCCCTTTACAATAGTCAGGTCTTCATCGACTGAGGTTCATCAGACGTTTATAAACTCTGCTCTGACGCAGTCATGATGGAAACATTTTGTTTATCTGTAAAATCCTAAATTAGTTTTTGTTTTTTGGACATTTTCATGATCAGAAACAGATTTAAATTTAGAAAGTGAGCAGTTTAAAACGGTGTGAAGGATGTAGCCTTAAAGTAAAGTATCAGACTGGAAAACTTATTTAACATTCATTTATTTGTAAGAGAGAAAAAAAAATTGACAGTTTACATTTGTGCTGCAGAAAAAAAACAAAAGTTTTTCTGCAGGCAAAACTAAAAAGAAAAATGACGTCTGGAGTTTTCTACAAGTTGGTTTTTATATACAAGAAGACAGAGTGTTATGAGTTCGACACTCTTTGATCCAACACACAGTTCAATGCAAACCTGACTATTGTCACCGTTTTAAACATGATCTCAAATTAAAACCGAGTAAAACAACCATTTGTTGTGTTCTGCTCATTCACACACACACCTCAACATTAAGGTGGAAAACTGCCGTCTAACAGCTTCTGTTTTTTTTTTTTTTCTGAGAATAAAAAATAAAAATAATAAAGCGATGTTTCTATTGCACAAGCTGATAAAAGTTTAGAGACCAGATTCTGAACGACGGAGCCTGACTTTTCAACACGACCAAAACAAACTAAAATCCAGCTGCTGGCCGACGTCAGCTTCCCACCCTGCTCAACACGCGTCCAAAACACAAACACAAACTCAAAGATACCGCAAATACATGTGTACACATATATACAAATAAAAGCGACCCCTCCGAGGTTGCAGGAGGGGAGGCAGCTTAACAATTTTTAATGCATCATTTCTTTATATGCCAAGAATAAAACTTTTCTAAATAAAATACATAGTTATCTGTGGGGCTGGGGGGGAGAGGGGCAGCAGATGATCAGAAGAAGATGGAGGATGATGGAGGAATGATGTAACAGATGAAGGAAGCGGGTTTGAACGATTGCGACGGAGAGAAACTCGTTCTCCAGAGCGGCGCCGCTGCTCCTGGACGCCGCTGCAACACTTCAGCTCCTCTCCATTTGTTTCAGTTCTTTTCATTTTTAATAACATTATTTATAATAACCACGACGATGCTAAAAAAATACATAGAAACCCCAGCCATGTCTCACAACCGTAAGTTCACGAAAACAGGAGGAGGGTGTGGGGAGGCCTGGTCCATCAGTTCATCAGAAATACACAGAAACAGAAAATGGAGGCCAGACGAATGAGACGAGTGGCAAATGAGACGAATTACAAAAAATGGGGGGGGGGGGGGGGGGGGGTGCAGGACAAAAGCTGCACAGACAGGATGAGCTGTAATGTAGAGGAAATAAACAGCAAAGAGGAAGTGGAGATGAAACAGGCAGGATGTCAGGACCATAAATGAGCTGAGTTGGGGTGGGTTGTGATCCACACGTGTCCTTCTGAGGGTTTTCACAGATTGGTGAAAAGCATGAAGAGGTGGTGACAACATGGCCTCACTGTGAGTGTGCGCCCTCTCTCCTCCCCCCTCCCCCGTCAAAAGGGCAAAGATCAGCAGTCTCCCCCACGTTGGGTCTTCATCCACCTCGGCTGCATCATACCTCCAGGAAGCGAGAGCTGCTGGTCTTGGCGTGGAAAGGCTCGGACCACATGCGCCGCAAATCCCCCTGTGGATCACAACGACCCGTTCATGAAAAGTTAACGATAAAATTAATCTGCAAGCCTAAATAATCTCACTTGCAGCACCTGATTAATGATTTTCTAAGAGTATAATAAAAATAAATATTTACTTAGACCGTCAACAAGATTATTGTGAATTTCACTGTTTTTTTTTTCCTTTTCTGACAAATTAAGAAAAATAAATATTAAAAAAAACAAAACTCCACTCAGGATGTTTCCACTTTGACCAAACTGATGGTCAATTTGAAAAGTTTCATTTTTTGTTATACTTTTTGCTGTTTGTGAATGCATCATGGTCATCACAGTTAAGTTTTAGTTGAGGGTGTGGTACATGAATTTGCATTATCCTAACATACAAAGACAACCATAATATGAAATATTTACAGTAAAATGCATGGTGTTATACCTGAATGTGCATTCAGTATTAATATAATATTATGCTGTATATATTGGATGGCAATATTTATAAAAATCTATATTTTAATATACAATATTCCCTCGTTTATTGTGTGCAGGGTTTCTGCAGGTTTCAACAACTCAAATTTAAGACTTTTTAAGACTTTTTTAAGACCAGTATGAATCAAATTTA